>JANSLP010000176.1:0-64763 GCA_029298735.1 Ophiostoma sp. CBS 140.51
CTCCACGTCTACTGGCCGGAAAGCTGGAAAATGGCACCATCAAAATTAAAATTAAAATCAAAGAAATTAAAAAACAACAAGAGTATATTAGATACCAAAACATAACAGTCATAAATTAGACCTGTCCGGAAAGCCAAATCATTCATCATGGTCATTTAAAAACATTAACCGTTAAAGGGCACAAAACGTGGGTCATGTCCATATAAAAAGCAAAAGGAATAAAAATCAAAGATCGCCGCCCCATCACGCCTACCACACCAAGCAAAATCACCGGCGGTCGTCACGGCCATCATAGGACCTGGACGAGTTATAATAGGAATCGGCGGCGCCGCCATGCTGTGGCGGGTGAATGCGACTGCCATGGCGATTGCGACTGTTGCTACGACTGCGGCTCAGGCTGGCACTGGGACTGCGGCTGATGACAAGGGCACGCTCGCGGTTGTTGCGCCGTCCGCGTCGTCCACCATCGTAGCTGTCGTCGCTGTCGTCGCCGCCGCGGCTGCTGCGGCCTCGACTGTGAGCCCGGTCACTGATGCCCCTGCTGCCACCGCCACCACCGTGGTATTCCAACTCCCGCGGCTTGTGATCGCGGTCCCGCGACCGATCCCGGTCATAGTCGTCATCGTCGTGGTTGCGCTCTTGGCGGTGGTGCTCGATGCGCTTGCCGATTGCATTGGCACCGAGCCCGCCGACGGCTGCGCCGACGAGAGTCGAGATCAGTGCAGCCTTTTGGTGGTCCTTTGAACCGTGGTGGCGGTGGTCGCGCTTGTCGCGCGCACGCGATGCGGCCTCGGCAGCTTCGTGTGCGGCAAAGCCGCCGACAAGAGCACCCAGAACGCCGACACCGATGCCCGACTTGGAGGTGCTAAAGGTCTTGTCGGCAGCATGCTTCACCTTTTCGAGCGGGCTGTGTGGGGTATCGCGATAGCGGTCGGGGGATGGTGAACGGTCGCCGCGACTGCTACCCCGGCGTGACAGCTCAGAGCGTCCAGTAGTTGACAAGGCGGGCGGCTGAGACCGTGGGCGGTGTCGCGAGGATGGCACCTGGAGGGAGTCGTGGCGACCAAAGTCGGAAGTAGAAGCATTTGGGGGCGGGGGAAAAGATGGTGCATTGGGATCGTACGCAAGGCGACCGCCACCTGCTGCATTGGTCATATACGGAGGAGGCATGCCGGCAGAGTCATTGTAGACCTCTTCCGGCGACGAGTCCCGGTGATGTCGTCCGTGACTGTGAGAAGATCTTGGACGTCTCCGGTAGTCGTCGTCGTCATCGTAATGGCGAGACATGGCTAGTGGCGGGCCAATCCGAAATACAAAGAAGGAAAAAAAGAGCCGGCGGCGGGATGTGAGGTTGGCGCCGTGGTGGAGATGCAGGAAACCTGGCGCACAGCGTATGGAAGACGGGGGTACCGGTTATGTACTGGCAAGACACGATATTATCCGCTGGTGTTGTATTTGAGGTTGTCAAGAAGGAAAGGGAGAGAGAGAAAAAGGAGACGGGTCACAAGTCCAAGAGAGGCACGAGGCTGACCAGTTTAAATAAGAAAAGCAGAAAATGAAAAAGGGCAAATGACCAGGCGGCTCTTCGGGTCTTGTTTTGGGTGGCGGCCGGTTTAAGGCAAGCAAGGCAAGTATTAAGGCAAGGCCTCAGCTTCGGGCAATCAGAAATGGATGGGTTGCTGTGCCTCGTGGCGCAAGAAGCAGGCTAGGAGAGTTTTCCTTCTGGAAGCGGGAGACCGAGGGCCAATGACAGTTGGGTTGTGGGAGCTTGGGCAGGACGAAGCAGTAGAAATGCAGAAACGCTTTGTTGCACGGGGCAGTGAAAAGAAAGCCGTCATGTATCCTCGTCATCCACACAAGGAATAGACCGAACAGTAATGGCCAGGAATGCTCATGCAGGAGGCGGGAAGAGGTGGAGCTGTGGAACTGGGAAAGTGGGAGAGTAGAGGAGTCACAGAGTGCTTGAACAGTGTAAATGTGAAAAAAAGAGGCCACAATCTGCTCTGTCAAGTCGTGTTGAGAGTCTTGAGAATGTTGACAAGAGGGCGTGGTGGGGTAGAAAAGGAGGCTGACGGGATGCCCGGTGGGAGGAACAACAGAGGAGGCAAGATGACTTCTCGGTCCCTGCTGCAAATGCTGCAAAGAGCGTAAGAAACGGTTGGGAAACAGAGTTGTGTGAATGGGCTTGGTAAGAATACGGAGTATGCGATATGCACGTCAGGAGGAAGTGTGCAGGAGAGGAGGGGCTCGAGGGGTTCGAGGTGCAGGGAAGTGGAATGTGAGTGGGGAACATGGGGTTCTGGGCTGGAAGGAAGCGTCAGAAGGGTGAGAAGGGCGAGAAGGGCGAGAAGGGCCAGAAGGAAGGAAGGGCTTGTGAACGATGGTCGCTCCTGCCTGATGCATCTGGAGCCGCACAGTGGCTGTGTTGGCCTTTGCCTCCGTGCCGTGGGTCTGGAACAGGGACAGTGAATGTGTCGAGGGTGGTCTGCATATACGTCGAATACCTCCGTCCGGACTGCTCCGTACAACCCGGGGGCTTCGGGCTGGGGAGCAACTGTGATGATTTTCGTCCCGTTGTCCCCTTTCTTCTAACGAGGGGATGGAAATTATGAAAGGGCGAAGGCTATGCCGTAACGACGACAGCCAGGATAGGAAGGACCACGCCTTCCTTGTCCGGAGTGATTCTCCATAGAGCCCATTTTAGGGGTCCTCTTTCTCTTTCCCGTTTTCGTTCGGTGTGCTGCTTGATATATCTTTCGTCTTCTTTCTCCACGTTATTCCGCGAACGGGCTCTCGTCTTCATTGGTGTTGTCGAGTTCGGTCGGGACGGCGCCACCGAAAAGCGGGTCCGCCGCCGGCGATGAGATGGCTGTCCGATGGCACGATGACAGGGTCTCGGCTCCCGGTATATATACGGAGTACATCCACAGGCAAATTTATTCGTTGAACCACAGTCGCTGCTGAGAAGGCGCTATGTGTATTTATGAAGCCACCGCTCCGTCCCACTCTGATCACCGCTTCGATTGATCGCTTCAATTTGTCGCGTCAATTTGTCGGTTAAATTCATCGCTTCAACCCATTGCTTCAACCCATCGCTTCCATTTATCGTTTAAATTTATCGCTTTGATTTATCGCTTTGATTTTATCGCGTTAATTCATCGCTTTAACGTCTTTATGTGACTAACACCAGTCCTGAGGTCGTGAGGTCGTACGGCGTACACTGTACACAGGTTGTCAAAGCCATCACAGATAGTTCAAGACAACAGCTGTGTGCTACACCTCATGCTAGCAGGTGTGGCCCAAGTTCTGTGATGGGGCTGTGCTTGCTTCGCTCCTTGCCGTCGAGCCTCTGCAACCCTACCTCCCTGTCAGGCTGCAGGTGCCGATGCACGAGATGCATTATCACTGTTTCAAAGCAGCGAGAAAACGGTTCCAGATGATGTGGTGGCCTCGAGGCTTCCCCCAAGGCTGCCTGGCCATGCTGGTCTTCCTCTCGTGCAGTTGTCAGAAAGCAGCTGGTCTCTGAAGTACTTTACTTTGTACTTCGCACTAGTACTTCGCACTCGTAGCTGTTATCTGTTATCAGTGCTGCAGTGCATCTGCACTTGATCCGTCATTCCGCTGACACCCCTACATTTGCACGCCGTTGCAATCTGGCTCGTCTGGATCTCGTCTGAATGCCAGGAGTCAGGTCTGGCCGTTCGCGGGCGGGAAAACACCGGATGCACCTGCTGGCCGAAAATTAGCCGGTGTTCTGGCACATTGCTGGCTCTCGTCATGGCAATGGCACGCTCGCACGCTACGCGGAAGGAGCCCGCGGATGGCCCCGAAACACACCCATTGGCCGGGAGCAGATTGCAATCCCCGCCAGCATCACGTGTAGCCCCACGTGCACCACCGAATGCCCGCGCGTGACCGCACTCCGTGGCGACCTTGCAACAGCGGCAGCCCGTGCCGGCGGCAGAACCTCGGATTTTGGCCGACCTTGGCGATACTCTTAGCAACTCCACACGGCCAGTTTTTACCTAATGCGGCACTTCCGCGTCGCGCATTCTGGTGTTGAGAAGATTTTGGGCCCAAGATTTTTGGGGTCGGCATGACGCCCAGATTGCCACACACCACCAATTGGCACTTTTTTGTCTTTTATTGTCACGTCAAAGCATTTGATTTATTTTTATAATAATTGAATCCTCGACAATGCAGATGCAGACGCCAATGGACGGACATCGTGCACCCATTAACGATCCGTAAGCAACGTGTCCGCCGGGGCCTTCCTCCTCTTCTCCTCTTTCCTTTCCATCGACCGATATACGGCGTTCTCTCTCTCTATATATGTTGCCCGGCAGCTGCCCTCGATCTGGGGAAAAGTCAGCTTGGGGTATCGGCCGAGACCTAACACCAACGCCCTCGAAGCAGAACCTCTTTGATTCTTTGACTCGACTCGACGCTGGACTTTGTTTGACCGCGATATTTCCCAGCAACACCTCCCAGACACATCACACGCCATCATTCTCCAGAGCAAGCACACGATGATGACCGACGTGTCCAAGCAGTCGCCCTTGGCGCGGCACACGGAGATCGACGAGAAGGACCAGTCGTACATGACCCCGCAACCACAATCAACATCCCGGCCGCCGTCACCGTCGCAGTCGCAGCTCCTGACGCCTCGTACAGACGGCCTTGACGAAGAGGCCTCAATGGCAGCCTCGCCAGACTCGCCAGCATCGCCTCCCCCAGAGCAGCGGCAGAGATGGAACGAGTCCAAGACGACCATGTTCCGCTTCTTTTTGACCCTTTATTCGTTTACAATCATGGGCATGAACGATGGCGCTGTCGGTGTACGTATTTCTCGTCTCTGAGTGGTCCTGGCTACCAGCAGGACTGCCTTGCTATTGCTTCCTTTCTGCTTTTTTTGTTCCTCGACGCCATGCTAACAATATGTCAAAACAGGCCCTGCTTCCTTATGTATGTCCCTATGAAACGGCTCAACAGCGGTCTATCCAATGCCCCAAACATATGGCACCCGTAGTGTCGCCAACAACCCTCTTCACTTGAGGCATCACAGTCCCATTTTAGCTACCCAGCTACCCAGATCCACCGTTTGCTAACTGCCACTCCCCCCCCTCCCTAGATTGAAACATACTACAATGTGTCCTACACTGTCATCTCGTGTGTCTTCCTGGCGTCTTTTGCAGGCTACCTCTTTGCCGCCCTCGCCAACAACCACATCCACCACCGCTTCGGCCAGTTTGGCGTCGCCGTCCTTGGCTCCGTTGGCCGTCTGGCCGGCTACCTCCCCATGATGTTCCATCCTCCCTTCCCAGTCCTGCCCGTCATCATGATCTTTCCCGGCGCCGGAAGCGGCATCGAGGACAGCGGCTGGAATGCCTGGGTCGGCAACATGGAGAATGCCAACGAGCTTCTCGGCTTTCTGCACGGCGCCTACGGCCTCGGCGCCACCATTGCGCCTCTCATTGCCACTGCCATGGTCACTAAGGCCGATCTGCCGTGGTACACCTTCTACTACCTCATGGTCGGTTTGACCGGCCTTGGCATTGCTCTGGCCGGTGTGGCCTTTTGGGGCGCCACCGGCCACGTCCACCGCGAATCCCACAAGTCAACCACCGGACAGGGTCGCACCACCACGCGGCGCGTCTTGCGCGAGCCCATCACTTGGCTCATGGCCTTCTTCTTGCTGGGCTATGTCGGTGCCGAGGTCAGCTTGGGCGGCTGGATCACCACCTTTATGTTGGAGGACCGCCACGCTGAGAACTTTGCGGCTGGCTTGTCTGTAACGGGCTTCTGGCTCGGCATCACGGTCGGTCGTCTGGTTCTGGGGTTCGTCACAGGTCGCATTGGCGAGAAACTGGCCATCACCGTCTATCTTCTTGCATCCATTGTTCTGCAGCTACTCTACTGGCTGGTGCCTTCCTTCATTGCCTCCGCTATCTTTGTCGGCTTCCTCGGTTTCTTCCTTGGGCCACTGTTCCCTGCCGCTGTCGTGGCCGCCACCAAGCTTTTGCCAAACGACTTCCACGTCTCTGCGATTGGCTTTGCTGCTGCCTTTGGAAGCGGCGGCGGTGCCATCTTCCCATTTGCGGTTGGCGCTATCGCACAGAGCAAAGGTGTCGAGGTTCTCCAGCCTATTGTCGTCGCCATTCTTGCCTTTATTCTCATTATCTGGTGCTTCCTTCCGGGCGGCTACAAGCCAGGCGGCCTGGAGCACGCCAAGGAACACCACGAGAGCATTGGAAACGACGTTGTCGTGGCTTACCAGTGGGCAACAAAGAAGCGGGCATCCGCCGAAAAGCCCCTGTCACCGCAGCCTTCAAAGACGGCTTCGCCAGCTGAAGCGGCAACCTTGCCCACAGGATCATGAAAGCGCCTCGAGCGCCATTATTCAGTTGCAATTTGCAACAATTCATCTGCAAGCCGCCGTAGATAAAATTGCTTTGTGTCGCGTGGAAGATCCTTGAAAGCGCCCGACATACGCGAAACATCTTGCCTCGCCTTCTCGTAGGGCGCGAGATCTCGGTTCCCATATACGTCTCTTCCCGAAGAATACCCCTTTTCGAGATCCCGGAAGAATACGTTGACGGCGACACTGCTGTCCGAAATGGGAGTTGCTGTATGCAGCCACAGCTGGGGAAGAAACAGCACGTCTCCAGGTTTTAGGACAGCTTCATGGATATTGCACTGCGGCAAAGAGGATGAAGACAGCGCCGAAAAGACGTCAATACTAGAGCTTGACGAACCTGGCGCAAATCCGAGCTTGGTGACATCGGAAGGAGGGAAGAGATAAAAGCGTTTGGTGCCTTGGATCTGGCAGTAGATATTGGCTAATACCTGTTTTTGTTTGTTTTCGTGTTAGTGACACGGTATAATACTTGTAGAGATACCCGCATCAAAGATAGAGCTCGCCTCCTGTTTTCTTTCATATTTCCTCTAATATATAGTCTAATACACTCGATTGGTTACCGCAACACGCCGTCTTTGAATTCACATGCGAGAAAGATAAAACTTACATCGTAATGCAGCCACATATTGACTGGACCTGAGATCCGCAGGACAGAACTGAAGAGCTTGTCCTCGACAAATGCCAGCTGTGGAGGCAGTACAAAGTCACTTGCGATCGTCGGGAAGTCGACGTTGAGTTTGGATGGGGCACCGGAAGGCTTGTCAGCCGACAGGGCGCGCAAGTACAGCTTCTTTCCATTGTCGACATCGCCAGAAAACTCCTGGAACGTTTGCGTTTTGTACCGGAAATTTTTGGCAAGAAAGTCCATGGTCTGGTCTGTTGATTCGTGAACGACAACCTGATATCAGAGAGAGTAAAAAGGGTTAGACCGTGATATCCAAACACACTTTGTGTCTCATACACAACAAGATACCATTTACCTTTCGTTCGGGTCCAACATGGTCGGCCAGGTAGGTCAGGCTCCATCTCGCGAGGCAGGACCCGAGTTCGAGGTCCTCGAAAACCACTGGCTTGCCGCTTCGAAGTATTGACTCAAATTGCTCAGCTGATTTGAGTTCCATTCGAGGTATAGTTGTGGTCGAAAAAAGGATCGGTGGGATTGTCTCGTGGGGTGTTACCAGTGCTTCGTTGGTCACCGTGACCGTCCTGGAATATTTCCATACGGCTCGTATTCTGTCCGATTCTTCAGACACAGGAGTTTCCCGAGTGTGAAAGCTGCAAACTCCACGAGTCCAACCGGATTCCGTCGAGAAACATGGTGCTCCACCACCGATAATGGCGACCTCGGAACCATCTATGGCAACAATGGAGGCACCTATGAAGTATGGTCGCCGGGCCTCCGGACCAAGCCCACGTGCAAAATCAAGGCATCCGTACGCCTCGTTTTCTTCTCCATAGGCACGGAAGCGAACGATCTCCAATTTTGTTGGCAAGGTTCCTGTCGTGCCAGCACCCCCAGCGACAACGACCCAGTCACCAACCCGGGTGCTCACAGCACCATACCTGGCGAGGAGTTGGGTCGGCCAGCGGCTGATCATGGGCTTGAATGTGATGGTTGGCTCTGTGATATTGGACACATCCAACACCCACTCGAGAGCCTCGTCAGAGACAACACCATCCGTGGTCATGCCTCCGGCCAGAATACCACGAAACACTGATGGGTTCAGGTCCGGTGCCCCACTGCATGACAAAAAGCATCCGTATACAGTTGGGGGTTGAAGTTTTCCTTTGACCGAACAAGGCACCCATCCTATGTTTGGATGGAAGACAAGGAAGATGGAATGGGCTGTCGTAAAGTCGAGCCTCCCACCAGCTAAGAGAACAAGTTTCGAGTTCCCTAGGCGCTCGGCCGAATGTCGAAACAGAGGTAAAGGAAGGCTGTGTGTCTCGACCCATTGGTGGACATCCTTCTTGAAGACCCAACAATCGCTGAATGGGGTGGCATGCGAGCCTTTGCCTCCAGTAAGGAGGTAGCCAAAGTCTCCCAGGTCTGTCAAGGTAAAACAAGACCTAGCACCAGGGCCTCCTTGGGGCAGGACAATTCGAGATGCTGCTTCTAGGTCGGTGCTTTTGCTGTACAAGTCGGATGACCGAAGTTGGCCATCTGGCCCTTGGCCAAACATATTGGCCACAACATTTTGGCCCAGAATAGTTTGTAGTACCATAGGGGCACCAGACCGTCTGGGAGACACGCTCTTTGTGGTGACAGTAGGCGAGAATGTGACATCCACGGCAGTAGTGGGAAATTCAGACACGTTAGCCTCTTCGGCCAGAGTATCCCGCGAGAATGAATCTGGCAATAGTGCGGCTGTTCGTGCATGGACAACGCAGTGGTGACTCGTGAAGTGAATAAATTCCTCCCAGTCATCAAAGTCCTCAACCATATCAAGTGCTTTCCTTTGACTAGAAGATATGCACAACGGATCTGACCAAGCATGCCACCAAGATCGAGCTCTGGCATTGGGCCAGCCGAGAGCTTTGAAGCGCTCCTGCTGACTGTCAACTGCCGGGTAATGCTCTACACTCCTGACCGGGCCTTTGTCTTTAGCCACCTGCTGGAGCATTGCGTGAGCGAACGGAGATGAGGGCCCATTAGGTAGAGTGGGCTCAAAGAGGCAGAACTCGGCGTTACCAATAGCACCCGCCCAGCGTATGAGAGCATCAGTATTTCCAACTTCCATATGTGCCAAGGACATCTCTGCAACAAAGAGAAATTCACTGCCATTGATGTCGACAGCCCGTGAGAGTGCCTGTTCAATCTCTGACAGACTATGCAGGTCGGAGGCAATTTGACAGTATTGATCGCTCGTGAGCAGGATGTTAGAATTCTCGGGAAACTGAACAGACGTCAGGGGCACCAGGAGCTCTAGAGTCTGCCTCACAACCTCGCACTTTGATATCATGATCTCAGGAGAGTCGACATCAATGAATTTGGCACCCAAGCAGCGCTCGGCATGACGGAACATGCAACGCCATGGTAGAGTATCGCTGGATCTGGGTCAGCGAAAGTAATGAGAAGAAAAGAGGTGGAAGGAATTTCTGTGAGCAAGTTGGGCTAGGAACATGAGCTCACCTCCCACAGCCAAGATTCACAATGACTTTTGATTTTTGAGACGGCCGTGTCAAGAATTCACATATTATGGCGTCGACCATGTGCATTCGTAAATAGAAGATGCGGTTGCTCAATGGGGTGCGTTTTTGAAGTTTCTTGACAAAAAAGCGTGAGTATTGAGGGTCGGTCGAAAAGTAGACG
The DNA here is from genome assembly GCA_029298735.1 of Ophiostoma sp. CBS 140.51. Lineage (NCBI taxonomy): Eukaryota > Fungi > Ascomycota > Sordariomycetes > Ophiostomatales > Ophiostomataceae > Ophiostoma > Ophiostoma sp. CBS 140.51. The sequence goes on from JANSLP010000176.1 coordinate 9,732, forward strand.
CGCTCAACATTCCGCTTGGATATAAGATCAGCCCCATTTCTCTGTATAGCAATAATTCATAGAACAGGTTAGCAACCGTGTTCGGCCGTTGGAAACGAAATATAAATGGACACAATTGAAGAAAAAAAAAATATGAAAATGAAAATATAACAGACAACAAGCTTACACTCATGGTGAAGGGTACCTGGCCCTCTGGCACAAGGATCTCTGGCTTTTTGTGGCTTCCTGTTAGGCGAGACTTCCCGGCTACGGGCGCTTCGTATTTGTTATTTGGTTGGCCCTTTCCATTGCTGGTCGTTGAGAAAATATCATGAAAAAGACGCGATGATTTGATGGGTCAGCCTTGTCTGGTCTGATGTTGCTACCGTTAGTTAAGAGTGGGCCTACTCACGTGTGTGTACAAGTTACCTGGTGCGCCCACATGATAGCAACGAGCACTCAAACGAGCCAAACTACACATGGTTGTCCACTAAGACCCCCCTGTAGCCCATTAACAAGCCCCGCAGCCAGCCTTCCCAATTCCAACTGCTGCATTACGTCGCTGCCTTTTGTTTCCATTCACATCCGCATTCCACATCACCAAGAAGCTCCTTTTTTTCTACAGCTGCATGTCCTGGCATCGCTCCCGTCTCCGCCACGAACCCCGCCGTGATTGATTCATCACACGAGCTCTAGAAGGCCTCGGCCTCCCTGTTGCGCCACTTTTCGATACCGCGGCGCCTTTGCCGTCGCAAACAGACATCGCAAGCCTCAGAAAGGATGTCGGCTCCGGCGCTCAACTTTGTGACGTTCAACCAGGACCATAGCTGCCTGGCTGTGGGGACGTCCAAAGGCTTCCGTATCTACCATACAGACCCCTTTTCGAAGATCTTTAGCAGTGACGATGGGAGCGTATCCATTATCGAGATGCTCTTCTCGACATCGCTTGTGGCGATGGTTTTATCACCGCGACACCTGGTGATCCAGAATACCAAGGTGAGTTTTCGCGGCTTGTTGAGGGAAAATCCATCTCATCAAGCCCCCTCTTCTACATCCCCTCATCTTGATGCCGTTCGGCCCCTAACACCATGCAGCGCGCGTCTGTGATATGCGAGCTCACATTTCCCTCTGCCGTGCTCGCCGTGCGGCTCAACCGGAAACGCCTTGCCGTTGTTCTCGAGGACGAAATCTACCTCTACGATATAGCAAACATGAGCCTTCTGTACACGATTGCGACATCACCGAATCCTAGTGCCATCTGCGGCCTCTCCCCGTCTTCCGACAACTGCTACATAGCATACCCCCTGCCCAAGCCCCGCGAAGACCGCGACGAGAAGCGTCCCTCACACGCACCGCCACTGTCTTCTTATGTGGCACCGACATCTGGCGAGGTCCTCATTTTCGATACAATCACACTCAAGGCTGTCAATGTCATCGAGGCGCACCGTTCGCCCCTGTCCTGTGTAGCAATCAACAGCGACGGCACCCTACTTGCGACAGCGTCCGAGACTGGCACCATTATCCGCGTATTCAGCGTCCCCAAGGGCCAGAAACTATATCAGTTCCGCAGAGGTACATACCCATCGACAATATACAGCATGTCGTTCAACCACGACTCGTCTTTGCTGTGTGTTTCGTCAACGTCGGACACCGTCCATATCTTCCGTCTCGGCGGACCGCAAGGCGCTCCAGCCGATGGCCCAGGAGCTTCATCTGGGGGTGCAGCGGCTTCTGTGGGCGGGAACGACTATGGGTCTCCGCGGCAAGGCCGCTGGTCTCGGTCGCGCAGCCACGACAGTTTTAACGAATCTCCCAGTAGTACTGCCGGCTCGCCACAAAACGAGGCGTCCGATTTGGCAGGCAGCAGTGCTGGCCGAGACGGCGCAACCGCACAGAGGAGACAGAGCGGTTCTTTTGGAAGCATGTTGCGACGATCCTCTCAAATTATGGGCCGCAGCGTTGCGGGAGTTGTCGGGTCCTACCTCCCGCAGACGGTTACCGAGATCTGGGAGCCCCTGCGAGATTTTGCCTTTATCAAGATTCCACGATCTGGCGCTACAGCTACACCGTCCAAGGCAAACCCGGCAGGGCCTTCGGTCAACAGCGCCGCTGGCGGCTCCAGTCAGTCTGGTGGGCCACTGCGGAGCGTGGTGGCCATGAGTAGCAACAGTCCTCAGGTTATGGTCGTCACAAGCGACGGAGGATTCAATGTTTTCAATATTAATATGGAAACGGGTGGCGAAGGGTTCCTGGCTGAACACTTTTCGTAAGTAAAGTCTTACTTGATGCGATACTCGGCTCCGAATTGTGACTAACAATTGACTTTTTACTTTGTTATAGGATCTTGGACGGTGACGACAAACTCGAAGCCTCTGCTTACGGGGCGTAATTATCAACCACCACACTCATCCCCCCACTCTCGTCTTTGGGATTAAGAAGGCCAAATGCAAGGCTGGCGGTCTCTGTGCTTGGAAAAGCGGCCGTACAGATTGTGTCTTCGTCGCTTTTCATCTTTTATGTTACTATTTTTATCCCTTCCCAACTGCCATTGTTTTATTTCTCTGCTTCTTCTTTATTCCTTCTTTTGCTTCCAGTCCTTTCGTGTCCGCCCAGCAAAGTACGATAGTAGCGACCTGCGCGCACCTATGTTTGCATTCTACCGGTGTTATCTTGACAAACGTGCGAGTTCTGCTCCTTTTTGTATTGTTTCTCTTTTGGGATTTGATTTTTCTGTGTTTGTATGCGTTTTACTTTTTGGTTCACATGCCTCCTATTTATGGTACTATGCCTGTCCTGGTGGGTGATAAGACCTATTTATTGAGCTTATTCGTTTCCTTGGTGTGACACACTATGATAATAAATAATTGCCGTTCCAACATCACAAGAATCCTCTAGGCGCCCGAGGCATACGTACAATATGTAATAAAGCAAAGGAAGCAAAGAAAAGAAAAGTCCGTGTTTAAATCAGAGAAATAATAAATAAGAATAAAGTAAGCACCGACTTTGCGCATCAACCCGGGGAATTTATCATAACACATAAACCATATAAAACAGCTAGACCGCTTGCCGGCACCGCACTCAGCATGGTCATCTTTACTACGAGATGCTCAGAAACCGACTGCCCATTGCAAATAACAAGAGAAAGAAAAACTAAAGAAAGACAAAGAAATAGACACCACGTCTCATCGCACGTACGGCTGGTTCATCAGAGCCACCTCACGGGCGATCTCACCCCACTCGAGTTCTCTCTTGACACAGGCGTTACTGCCACGTCCAAAAGAGGTGTCTGTTGCCTGATTCTGCCGGAGCATCTCCTCCCACTTTAGCAGTTCGTAGGCAAACCGAAGATGAGGCTGGATAATGACGTTGAGGCGTCGCGCTCGCACAAAACAATACGCCCTGGGTAAGGACAACTTCATTGACCGCATCACCTCGGCAATGCATATCGTTGCGCTTCGCGACACGCCGACGCGGCAGTGAACAAGTGTTGCAGTGCCTTTCTTGCGTCCTTGTTCTGAATGAGTGAAGTTTGTTAGTTTGGAGGAAGAACAGTAGGGCCGAATGGTACACTCGTGGCTCCCTAGGGGGGAATTAGCAAACTTACGTATAAACTCGAGGCAACGCTCAAACTCATCGGTCAATGGGTCGATTCCATTGTCCTGGACACCTTGGACAACGCAAACATTCTCTTCACCCCAGGCTTCTAGATCGCCATCTCGCCACATGGCCATCTCTCCAACGCTCAAAATTTGAGTGATGCCCAATGCTCTGAGCAGGTCAGGGTTGTTTGCATGATTGAGGTTTCCGAGGTACATGTAGTCCAGTACTCGGCTAGGGAAGGATCCATCCAACGACGAGAACCACCTTGGCTGGTTCTGGACCATGGCTGTAACGGAATCAAGATCCTTCTCCACGCACAATGGCGACTCGCATAATAGCCGAGGCGACAGTGAAGTCAGAAGGGCAACATCTGTTGGGTAGGCGAAAAAGTTCCGCTTCTTTGTTGTATGAAGGTTGAGCCAGGCATCATGGATCGGGCTACCGGTGCTGTAGCTGAAGTAGGCCAGCCCGAGCATGGTCGACTCCGTGTAGCCGTCTGCGCAATGGATGAGGATTTTTTTCGGCTGGTGATCAGCATCTGCTTGCGATCCTTCCGTTTCACCAACCATGGCGACGTCACCGTCATCATCGACGGAAAAGATGCTGAAGTCCATGGGAGACGTAGACGTGGACGGAGATGGGGGTGCCGTGCCATGGGCCAGGTGGTATATCCATTTGCAAGACTCGAGAATCGCATCTGCTTCTGTTTGCGACCATGTTGGTGGTAGAATCGTGCCCGAGGATGGGAAATCCAAGTAGGTCTTGAGACCCGCTGGGGTGCCTGTTTCTGCCAAAGCACGCAGAGCACGAGGGTTTAGGTGTCCGAGGTCGCTGCACTCGATCAGGATGTCGTATGCATCCTCATCCTCAGAGTTTGGTTCGGGCGTGGGACCGAGCCAGACGTTGTGAGAGATCTCGGATGCCACTGTCATGGCATACATCTCCGTGCGTTCCTGGTGGAAGAAGTCGACGACGTTGCCAGTAATACGTCCTTCCGAGTCGGCAGACACGATGTGTGGATAGGATTCCTCGAAAACGGAAAAGTCGCTTGTGCAGACGAATGTGTTGTATATCGGAAGGGCGGTGCCCTCTAGGTCCTGCCTGTCCCGCCAGTTCTGCTGGGCAGCAGCAATGTTCCACGCCAATTTCTGGACTGCCGCGTTGTCATCGCCATACACAATGATATCCGAGGTCATGGCCGTCTTGGCGGCCTGGATCTGGAAGTTCCGCACAGAGAAGCCCTCTTTAGGATCAGCATCAAGGAACTCGGATGTGGTTCCCAGTTGTAGGAACTCGTCCGGTGCAATGGCGCCCTTCAAGCGAGCGACTTGGAGTTGGCCGTCGGCTTTGACGATTGTCAGTCCACGCAGACAACAGGGCGTTTTCCGCATAACACGGCGGCGCTGGGAGAAAAAAGCCTGCTGCATGTGGTTGCCGGGATGGAGACCGTGGAACCAAGGAAAGACGAGTGATGGGTCGGGTAGCGGTTGGCGAGCAATGTAGTCCACAGCTGCAGCCACGCCAGTAGGATCGATTGTGTATATGGAGAGCTCTCCATCCTCGGAGCGAGGGTACTGGTCGGGGGGAAACAAAAGGGATTGTTGATGGTCACTTGGCTCGTCTGGCGGTGGGGATGGCGATGGTGTCGCAGAGGCGACCGGTGGGCCAGGCGGACACACGGGTATGTGCTTGTTTGGCACAGGGCCTGCTGACTGTGGATGAGGCTGCGCTGTCTGGTTGTTCAGCACATCGATGTCGATGTTGATGGACGGGTTGAGGGACGACATGCCGGATGAGGCACGATGCGGTGGCATCGGCCGTGTGAGAGCGATTGTAGCCATGCGAGGCGTTGATGGAAGAAAAACGTGCAGATGCAGATATGAGAGAACATGCGTCGAGGGGGTAGAGGTTAGACGTCGCTGAATGTTGACAACGACAAAGAATTAAAATAGCCCAAAAAAGAGAAAGTGAGGGAGGAAAAGGGACGAAAGGGCAAGCCCAAATCTTTGTTGAAGAGGGGAAGTGCAAAGGATACTTGAGCAGCTTGCCGGGCAGGGAAGGAGCCCACCAGAAGTGTTCAGCGGGAGGAAGGGACGATCGTCTCCCTGTCTGTCACGAAGAAAAAGAAGAAAAAGGTAAGCATCTGATCTCATATCGCGTCTTTGAACAAATGGCCAAGGGGCTAAGCTTCAATCGTGATGGCTCATATGATGAAGAAGCAGGTAAAAAACAAGCCAAGTGCATGTGTCCAAGATGGCGAGCAAAATCAATGGTGATGGCAACAAGAACCAAAATGAATAAATAAAAAGGCGACGACAAAGAGAGAGAAGATGCAAAACATACTCAGCCGGGTTCCTGATAGTCGATAGGAAATGTCTCAACGCACATCCCTATTCTGGGCGGGGCTGGTGATATTTGGGCGAAAGCCAAGAGACGACCGTGAGAGTCGCAATTGGCAGCTGTCAGCAGCGATTAACAGCGATTGACAGCAGCTGGTGACAGCCACGACCGCGAGAGGTGAAGAAAGAATTGCCAAAGATAAAGAGAGAGGAAGCCTCACGAATGATCAAGAGACAAAAACAGGCACAATCGTGAGAAAGGACGACAAAGGCGAGGGATCTTGGCGAGCTTTGGGCGGCTGTGGCACGCACGAGACAGGGAGGGAAAGAGAAATGAAACGGCAATGAGAAGGAGAAAGAAGGGAGCGGGTACGACGAAGACGGCGTATCAATGCTACACAAACGAGAAGGGGGGCGGCCGGGGCGCACTGGGGTTACGCAGTGGAACAAACGGTGATGGCGACGGAGGCGACAGCAAGGAGCACAGTGGACTGACGAATGGGAACTGTGCCCGCATGGTTTGGGGGTGCGAATCTTCAGAGCGACGGGGGTGGGGGGACAGAGGCGAGAGAAGAGAGGATGAGAGTGGAAGAGGGAGATGAGGAAAAGTAAAAGTGAAGGAGAGATCGAGAGATGAATGTAGAAAAGCGTGAGTGAGAGATAGAGAGAAAGAGAGAAAGAGGGAGGGAGGGAGCAAGATTGAAAGAGATAGAGACAATGGAGACTAAGCGTGGCGTTTGGCGATATGATGATACGAGCGCGAGCGATGGTGATACGAAGGTATGGGGTGAGGCGATATGGCAACGGCAGCACGATAAGGCTGAGATGGGCCAAAGACGAGCGGTTTGAAGGATGGGCGAAAGAAGACGATAGGATGAATGACAAGGTGGATGACAAGATGGATGATATGGACAATGGGACGATGCAACGCGTGTCGATGTTGAGTGTACGAAGTCGAGGGAGTATTGCAAATGTTGCGAGTTGCAAGTGCAACAGACGGCCAGGACGACAAAAACCTGGACAAAAGAAGACGGGACATGGATCAGAACGACAAGAGGAGAACAGAAACGACAGCCAGACGCAGAAACAAGAGGAGAAACAGAAACACCCAGATCAGCTGCCCGCCCAAACCAGCGATTGCAGAACGGCGTCCCTTGGGAGAGGAGAGCCAGAAAGCAAGCCAGAACAGGAAAGAGAGGACAAACGCCTGCGCCAGAAGGGCCAGACGCTTGAACGCCGCTCAGCTGGTTGCAAAAGGTCGCAAAAGGACGCCCAAGCAGCGTCAAGGACCTCAGTTGGCCACACCCTGATAAGACCGCAAGTCAGCCCTGGCGAATCACGTTGTCGCTCGTCTGAGCTCTGCATGGCTGTTGGCTGCATCAGCATGCAGCGAGCGGGGGATGTGCATGCCAGTCCAGCCAATGGGAGGCCGCCCAGGGGCTCCACTGCAATCCGCCCCGCTTCCACAGCAGGTTAGCTGTTGGGAGGACCAGGTCGAGCCAGGATGGCGTTCTGCCAAGTTCTACTTTGTGCACTACTTCGTACGTCGTTCTCTGTGATTATTGTCTGTATCCTAATTATTATGTCGTTGCCAGCCACCAATGAGAACATCGCGCTTGTCTCATCATATCTATTCTTTGGTAAACAGGCTTTTACCTGTTGACGGTGTTTCATATCCAGAGGCGTTGCGGCTCAAGGACTTTTTGAATTAGCAAGGCTCTCCAGGAAGCACGGCTGTTATGGGACTGGCGGCGTTTCGTTGTCGTTGTCACACTATCCTTTTCTTTCTCTCTCTTTTGCGTGTGTGCGCGTCTCTCTTTCTCTTTCCCTCCCTCGTACTGTATATTCCAGATCACAGGCGTACATGCCGGTGTCTCTGCCTCAAGATAACTACGTATGATCGGCATAACTCGGCACGCCCACGCACAATGGGCCAACGCTGCAAATTATATATGCAACGGCAAAAGCCAGCCCTGCAGAGGCCCGAGAGAGCTCGAAGCAAAGCGAGAAACCAAATTTATATTTTGACTCGAATTGAACTTGTGTCTCGTCAATTGGAAACTGCGACCTGCCAGGTCACTTCCAAACAAAGTAAGATACGTCCAACTTAGCTTCTCGGCAGTAGCCCACAGGAGCCGCGCTGCAGTGGATGGGGTACGCTACGGGCACCCATGCAAACGGCGGATTTTGGGGTTGACAGCGGATGAAGTGCACTGCGTGGGAGCTATCATTTTGGGGCACAAAGCCCAGACTGCAGCTCCATGCCCCCTGTCGGATAGGTGTTCTGGCCAGGCGAGCCAGGCTAGTGAGGCCCACCTTCCCCATAAACTATTTTGATAAGACTTTTTATCACCGTCGTTGCGTCCTGCCTGAACAAACAAATTCCGTCAAGCCAAAGAGCCTATCGAGCCTATTTCGGAAGACGGTCGTTGCTGTCATCGCCAGAGGCCCCACTTTGCTCTAAAACCTCAGGCACCAATTGAAATCAAGGATTTGGAAGCTCGCCATCGCTGCCTCCTTCCTCTTCAGGGTACTCCACTCCCCTGCCGGCGCCGGAGCTCCGGCCGACCTTTCAAAAAGACTCCTCTTGTGAAACTGCACGCACCGCTCTGCCCAGACCTCACCCGCCTCCGTGCAACTCACCGCACCCCACCGTACCCCCGCCGCACCTCCTTCTCCCTCCGTGCTGCCCTCCTCACTGGCAACCATGCGGCCCTCCACGGAATTCGAGCGCGCGCCGCCCGTTCCTTCAGATGTGAGGCACCTCTCGCTGCGCGGCCTCGCAGTCGGTCTTGGCGTCGGCCTCATCATCTGCTGCTCCAATATGTACTTTGGCCTGCAGACCGGTTTTGTCAGCACAATGTCGCTGCCGTCAAGTTTGCTCGGCTTTGGCATTTTCAAGGCGCTCTCTCGCCATCTGTCCTATCCCTTCTCGCCTGTCGAGAATGTTCTGGTCCAGACAGTCGCCGGCAGTATGGCCATTGCTCCACTTGGTTCCGGCTTTGTCGGCGTGTTGCCGGCCATGAACTTCTTGATGAGCCCGGACGAGATGGGCCCGATCAAGCTGTCTCTGATCAAGATGATCATATGGTCGCTTGGACTCTGCTACTTTGGCGTCCTCTTTGCTGTTCCGCTGTATGTCCATTCCTGCATGCCCCGTTACGTTCCTGTTGCTTTTTTCCCCTTTCCCTTTTTCTTTTACTTTTTGAAACGCATTACTGACTTGTATGAACCTGTTTCTAGTCGCCGACAAGTTATCATTCGTGAGAAGCTCAAGTTCCCCAGTGGCTTTGGAGCCGCCGTCCTCATTGGCGTCCTGCATGGGCGTAAACAGAAAATCGGCCAGGGCAATGTTCCATCGGAATTTGCGAGCCTTGCTGGCGAAGAGGCTGTCCCCGAACCAGCCCCGACCCCTTTTGCACCGGCCACGTCTGGCTCTGGCGTAGGCGACGCCGTGGATGGCAACAGCCCCGTCTCTGAGCTCGAGATTCACCGCCGTGAGGAGTGGCGGGCCAACCTACGTCTACTCCTGGTGTGCTTTTTCATCTCGGGAGTTTTCACGCTTGCCACATATTTCTTTCCTGCCATCCGGGACCTGCCCATCTTCGGGCGAACAGCTGCTGCCACATGGCTGTGGACATTCAACCCAAGTCTTGCCTACATTGGCCAGGGCGTGATCATGGGCCCGGCAACCACCATGCACATGCTCTTGGGGGCCATTATTGGCTGGGCGATCTTGTCTCCTCTGGCAAAGTATCGCGGTTGGGCGCCTGGTCCCATAGAAGACTGGGAGACTGGCAGCAAGGGATGGATTGTATGGATTTCTATCGCAATCATGCTGGCCGACGGCATTGTCAGCCTCAGCCACGTTGCCATCCGCTCTGCCTTGCAATTCTGGCCCGAGACTCGCGCCACCATTGCAGGCCGACTGCCACCGGGCCTGGCTCGCTGGATTTTCCCAAAGAAAAGTACGTCTGGCTACACAGCCATTCACAGTTCAGACACTGCCGCGGAGGCTGCATCGGTGCCGACAAGCCCTCTCTCCGTCTTCGCAACGCCCGCAGCTGGCCGTGGTGACGAGGGCGAGGATGAATACGACGGCACCATGGGAACACATCCCGGGGGAAACGGCTTGGAGAAGGATGCTCCTGCGGACCAGCAGATCGGTTCGAAAACTGTGGTTGTTGGCCTGGTACTATCCATTGTGTTCTGCATCGCTTGCATTCGCTTTACCTTTGGCGCACTTGTGCCCTTTTACGCAATCATCATTTCTATCGCGATGGCACTCGTTCTTAGTATCATGGGTGTCAGAGCCCTCGGCGAGGTAAGATTAGATGGCTTCATCTTGCACTATGTGCATTCCTTTAACTGATGCACTCTTCCTAATGCATTCTAGACGGACCTCAACCCTGTATCCGGTATTTCCAAGCTCACCCAGCTATTCTTTGCGTTGATCATCCCCCGGACACATAAGAGTAGTGTCTTGATCAATCTTGTTGCTGGTGCTGTGTCTGAAGCTGTAAGTCATACTTCTGGAGAGGCTCAAAATGCGCGTGTTATCGTCCTCTGACATCTGACATCGTCCCAACACTTTTTTAGGGTGCTCTACAAGCTGGTGAACTTATGCAAGACCTCAAGACCGGCCATCTCATCGGTGCCGCCCCGACGGCACAGTTTTGGGGCCAGGTCATTGGAACAAGCGTTGGTGCTGTTGTCAGTGCTTTCTTGTACAAGCTCTACACATCGTCAGTCTTACCCATTGCCGCCGTAGTTCTCAACTGTGCTCTCCCCTGCTGCATGTGTCCTACAGAACCTCACTGACGATATTTCAACCACAGAGCGTACGAGATCCCTTCCAATCTTTTTCAGATACCTACTGGCTACGTGTGGATCTTTACCGCACGCCTTGTGACGGGCAAGGGCCTTCCTGCAATGGCCGGACAGTGGGCCATCGGCTCTGCAGTTCTTTTCGCGGCAATCACGCTGCTGAGAATACGAACCGCGGAGAAATCGTGGCATGCATACATTCCTGGCGGTATAGCTGTCGCTGTTGGTACGCAACGGCAATGTGGCACCGATGCCTACTTCTCTTGTGTGAAATGAACACATGCTAACGCATTTGATAGGCATGTACAACGTGCCGTCCTTTACACTGGCACGAAGCGTGGGCGGCCTGATTGCTTTATATTGGAGAATTTCTGGCCGCGACGAAACACGAGCGATTGTGCTCGCATCGGTACGTCTTATTGAATTTTTTTATTTTATTTTCTTTTGGCCTCGGTGATTGGGCCACTCTTAGACTTTGAAGATGGTCATTGTGGTCTAACTTGACGACTTTAGGGTTTCATCCTCGGCGAGGGCTTCCTCAGCGTTGTGAACCTGTTTTTGCAGACGGCAGGTGTTCCTCACTGGTAAGTGTCACACACGTAAGGATGACTTTCGCTGCACGCAACGGCAGCTTGTTCTCAAAGCTTGATTTTAAAGCTTGATTTCAAAGCAGGCCCGAAATGCCCGTGTATGAACGATTTTCGTCTGTAAAAAGTTTATCAGACATGTCGGATGTCGGGCTAGCTGCTGCATTTACTACATTTTATACCCTTTTTGCATATTCGTAAAAGTCATAGCCATGGCGTACGGTGTGAAAGCTCTATTTGGTTTTATCTACCCACCATGTATATATTCATTCTTTAGACAACATTTGTGTCCCTCATAGTGTATAAGAATAAAAAGCAAACTTTTAAAGCGCAATAGCACAAAGCAAAAACCATTTGAACCCTCAGAGTTTAGACGAAGACATGGCACATGTCAGTTGCTCGTCTCCTCATCTCAACGCCCAGGACTGCTTCTGCTCCGTCGTGCCCCGTGTCCACTTGACCTGCAAAGTCAAAGCGCGCGGGTTGTCGTCGGCCGTGATGAACGAAAGCTCTCCATCCACCTCGCGGACGTCCGTTTCCGTCAGGGCCTTGGAGTGTGCCTTGTCCAGAAGCAAGCACTGCATCCAGTGCGTCGCTTTATCAAACGGCCCTGTGGTAAAAGCAACGCGGTCTTTACCGGCAGCAACCCAGGCCTGCGAGCTGGCATCGACAGGCTCGATTTGTGATGTGCGTGATGTGCCAAAGTAGATGTCAAACCAAACCAGGAACCCGTCGAGAGATTCGGCGTCCTTGGAAAGCACAGACTTCCAGTTTGCGGTGAACACGAGGTCTTCGACCTTGATTGTGTGGAGGTCGAGATGCTTGAACATGCTCGTCGTGCCCGCGATGGTTTTCTCCGGCATGACCAGCATCCGCGCATCGTCGTAGATGCCAGCCTGCATAGCCTTCATATCAAAGCCATAGACATCTCTCCAGAACGTGATGCTGTCACAAATGTATTCCGAGTCGCTGACAGGGGCCAGGAACAAAGAGGCGTGGCTGGGCACCAGCAGACCGTCCGCCTTCAGGTACTTATCGCGGGCGTAGAGAACGCTCGGCAGCATGGCTTCGTACAGCAGAGCATAGCCCATCCACTCGCTGACAATAATGTCCACCTTGTCGACGGGGAGCGTCACCTCCTCGATGAGGCCCTTGAGGCAAGTAATTTGGCCGGCCAGGCCGTTGTGGAAAATATTCTCCCGCGCCTTGTTGATGATTTCGGATCTGTCAACGGCGATGACGAGCTTGGCGCCTGCCTTGGCACAGAACATACTGAGAATGCCTAACGCACATCGATTGTGTCAGTAACAATTGTCTGGTGCTCAAACACGGAGTGGCGTTGCGAGTGGCATTGCGAGTAGTATTTGCATACCTGTACCACAGCCGATATCAAGGACTGTCTTTCCTGCAAACAGGTTCTTGTTGGCATAGATAAAGTCACGGTACGCATCCGTCCGGATCGTGTCCTTCAGCATGGTCTCGTGGATGTCTGAAAATACACACATTATAATTAGTTCGTGCACGCATAGAATGGGAGAGTGAGTGTGTGACCTTGGCTGGCCAAGGGACGAATGTGAACATACCGCTGTGAGAGTACGACTCAAAGTAGTAGTCCGTACCTCCAGAGGCCGGCACCTCTTCGCCGCTCTTCTCTGAAGACGAGACAGCCTTCGTATCATTCGGAACGCTGGCGGGCTTCGTGTCTTTGGCGCTCTTCTGCGAGTCCTCGTCCACGCCCCAGCGCTGGTCAAGCGTCTTCTGGACGGCCAACCGGTAGTTCTCGAACTGCTTGGTCAGGCCCTCCAGCTCAGCCTGAAGCTGCTCGTTCTGCTTCTGCAGATCGGTAGCCCCCGCCGCATCAGCAGCAGCGGTGCCCTTGTCTTCGCTAGCATCTGGCTGTGCACGCGGTTCAGGCAGACTGTCCAGGGCAAAGATGAGAGCATCATCTTCCAGGACGGGCTTGAGATACTCATCGCCAGAGATGTCTGCGCTGGAAATCTCCGCCGGAAGAGCCGACTTGTTATGCACTCGCTGACGGACTATCGAGCACTGTTAGAAAAGATGTCCACAATCTTTAAAACGTCCCAAAGTCCCAAAGTCCCCGAACTCACTGAAGTTGATGAGCTTGACACTGCCATAAAAGTCGAGGCCCAACCGATCACGAACGGCCAGGAAATCAAAGCCGTGCTCCTCCTTGCAGTAGGCAATCATGGAAGCGGCATCTGGGAAAACATGGTCGTCCAGAAGTGAGATCACGGTCTGAGGCTCCTCATCGTCCTCCGGGTTGGCATCGAGCCATCCCTCATCGTCCGAAGACTCGGAGCTGCTGTGGAAGTCGCGCTCAGACATTGAATGTATCTGTGTGAGGGTGTCTGAAAGAATGAGTCTGCTGTAAATACAAATATATCGGCAGTTGAGAATGGAACTTTTTGTGAGTGCCCAAGTTTGGCTGTGTGAGTTGTGGATTTAGTGTGTTTTGGGGGTCCAATATGCAGTTTCTGGCTTTGAGGGGGAAGGTTTGAATTTTCATTGGCCTCTAGGCTTTTACACACAAGCAGCCAAACAGCATGCCGCCCGCCACTAGCGCCTTCCGTATTCATACATTGACGTATTAACAACCAGCCTCGTCTCAATCCTATCATAATTTTGAGCCTCGTGCTAAGGCTGTGGAACAAAGATACCCACGCACAAAGTACGCAATCTACCAAAGTTTATTTGCCCAATCCAGCCAGGGTGTATTTTGTTGATGCTCGAGAGCGTATCCTGCCAGCTCATATAGGATAGAGTGTATGATAATCAGCTAAAGTGCTTTGACCAACGGGCTTTAACCAAGGCGCATCTAGAGTAGATCAGATAAACTGCCCTCATGCTCGCTTTTTCTCACACATTAGTCGACATCGTCCTCATCCACCTCCGCCTCATCCTCATCCCCGTCGTCATCCTCGTCTTCCTCCTCGTCGTCGGATATCTGTTCTCCTAGGTTGCGCAAACGAGTCTATAACAACATATGCAAAAAAGTGTCAGAGGTCAGCGCTTATCGTCCAAACTATACGGCAGCAGACCAGAACAATGGGTTTCCTGCTGCCGGTACAAAATCCTACTAGAAATGTACGCACCTTGTAGCTTTCCGCCTTTTCTTCGAGGTCGGAGAACACCATCAGCAAGTCGTCTAACTCGGTCTGTGTCGACTTTTTCTCCTCGCGGGACAGCTTTAGAGCGTCCTCGACCTAGTTCATTGGTTAGCACTGTTATTCTGCAGTCCGCGACAAGGTCTCCGAAAACCGAATTTGGGGAGAGGGGTTTTAGTACTTCTTTGGCTTTCTTCTCGGCGGCCTGAAGCTTCTCTCGAATCTGTTTGCCGTCTTTCTCGGCGGCCTGAAGCTTCTCCCGATTCTTGTTGCCGCCTTTCTCCTTCTCGGCGGCTTGAAGCTTCTCCCGGATCTGTTTGCCGTCCTTCTCAGCGGCTTGAAGCTTCTCCCGAATTTGTTTGCCGTCTTTCTCGGCAGCCTGAAGCTTCTCCCGGATCTGTTTGCCGTCCTTCTCAGCGGCGTGAAGCTTCTCCCGAATCCTTTTGCCATCCTCCTCGGCGACCCGCAGCTTCTCACGAGCTACTCTGCCGTCCTCTTCGGCCAATTCGATCGTTTCGCGAAGCTCGGCTTCTTGGATGCTGGCAGCGGCGAGTTTGGCTTCGAGATCCTTTACCAATCTCTTTGTCTCAGTGACCACGGTTTCCTTGTCGGCCAGCTGTGCTTTGAAGCCATCCTGTGCAGCTTGGAGCTCTTGTGCTTTGCTCTTGTTTGCCTGGCCAGAGTGTTAGTTATCAATTGTTTTCGCCCAGCGCCGCCCGTTTTGCGCGGCCATAAGAGGAACAGACGACCTACCTTGAGCAAATCCACCTCCAATCGACTGCCCGTTGCCCGAAGGTCAGCCAATTGAGCCTCCAACCGGCGCTGCACGCGCGCCATTTCCGTTTCTGCAACCTTTTGGGCTTCTTCCATTTGGCGCTGCAGATCACCCTTGCTCTTTTGATGTTCTATGCGGGCTTGGCTGGAAGATGAAAAAAAACAACAAAAGGGGAAGGCGTATAGTTAGTTTCGCAACAATTTTGTATTGTACCAAAATTCAACGATAAGTATCGCCATTACTTACCGTAAAGCCTCCTCGTGTTTGCGCACGGCCATATCGTGTGCTGATTTTGCTCTGCCAAGGTCCGATTGTGCCTCGTCTTTCGATTTCTTGTGCTCTGCCCTTTCCTGGCCGAGTGCGTTCTCCAGTGTGGATATTCTTTCTTGTGCTTCACGCAAAGTCCGGTCTTTCTCGCCCAATTCCGCGCGCAGCGAGTCCACTAGTTCACGGGAGATACCCTGCTGAACTCCGTTGGACACAAATGAGATTTCCATCTTGGGATCTCTGTCAATGGCGCGTAGCAACCGGCTGTAATTGTCCTTGAAAAAATCGACAAAAGCGCCATCGAAAAATACACTGGGAAGCTTCTCGTCGGCCTGTGGGTCCAGCTTCTGTGGTATGACTTCGAAATCACGGAGCGGCGGGTACGCTCGTAGCGTATTGAGCTTGTTGATGTACCGATCGCGGCCCATTCTCGCCATCAGAATCTCGTGCAGCTTTTCTCTCGGGATCGATGAGTCTCTGGTGGAGAACTCATAAAGGACACCCAGAAGCAGAGCGGCAAGTCCCTGAATGGCGACCTCGTTGCTCGTGTTCTTGACCACCACTTGGATCAATCCTTGTAGATTGCTTCCCTCCCCTAAGAAGTCATTGACACCTTCCAAGTCCTCAAACAGCCAGGTAAGTAGCAGCATCAGGTAGCCAACCACAACACGTTCATCATCTCCCCGGTGCACACTACTCAAAAGATGCGCAGCAATTGTCTGTATGCTTGTAACGACTTCTTCGCCATTTGCCTCATCACCCTCGGTCACGGCCATGACAAGAGACTTGGCTCGTGGGTTTTCGTTGACCAAGTGGAACATGATTACTGACGCAAACCAGTTGCGATAGGGGTCGCTAGACGGAGTTGCCGTCGGGGAACGCAAAAGCGTTGTCAAGACGTTGGCTGTCTCGTCGGCACCGGAGTTGTGGCCGTCAATAGCTCTCTGCAAAAAATGCAGTCGTACAACCTCATGATTGAAAAAATACGCTTTGAGACACTCGCAGGCAGCCATCCGGACATCAAAAAACTGCGACGAATACACGCTCAAAGTCAGGTCGAGAAGGCCATCAATCACATACACCTCATTGTGAGTGCCGTTTGCGTTTGTCTTTTCGCCCTTTGTTTTTGGTGCTCCATTGCTGTCGTTGTCGATGGGCGACTGCACACGTAACTGCGCAAAATTCTCTTGGAGGGTAGGGTTTCCTCGGATCACCGCTGCACATGTCGTCAATGCCTAGACCATGTTGAATAAGATTGTTAGATGGGTTCATCCGTAAACGCGAGGTCGAGGAGTTTCTGGTTTGGAAGCATAGGCTTAGGAAAAACTCACCTCTGCTCGGATCTGGATTTCGAAGTCGCTGTTAAAAGAGAGCTGCAGGGCATGATAGAGAACGCCGTGTCGCCAGAACTCGGCCTGGTTTTGCACGGTACCTGCAGCGCCTTGGACGAGAAACAGCCGAATCACGACCAGCAAAGCATATATGTTTCGGTTGCGCTGTACCAGTGCCCAAGTTGCCATTTCGCCATCTAGCTCATGTGAGGAGCCAACATCCTTGAGTAGGCGTGCGAGCTGAGCTGTACAAAGAGATTCCCGGAAGAGCGTTTGGTTGTGCGCATTGAGCCGGAGCAGATTTGCTAGTAGAATGAGGCAGTCCTCGACGGCTCGCCCGCCATCCAGGACGGAGCCTTCCTCCTCAATGATTTTGAAGAGCCGCTCAAAGGCATTCTCAAATGCCACAAGCTTCTGTATCTCGGTCGATGTCGGCGTCAAGTATGTCAGCAACGTGATTGCTTCGTTGCGTATCACATCGCGTTGGTCGTCGAGAATGGCAACGAGCCGCGGTATTCCGAGAGGAGCAGTGAAAATGCACTCTTCGGTTCGATCGGTCCGGGCTGCCAGGATGGCAGAAAGGAGCTGCAGGGAGTAAAGTCGTGAGTAGAAGTCGTTTGTCTCAAGAAAGTCGAGAAGGAGGGTGATGTTTTCGAGTCGTTGTGTGAATTCGTCTGCCAGCCAAAGAGCGATCTCTTCTGAAGCTTCGGGGCTGGTCTCGTTTGGGTTGAATAGCATCAGCAAGGTCTCAAGGACCACCTTGACTGTGTCCACATCCTCGCCATCCTTGGATAGACTCCCGATCAAGCTTCGCAAAGCCCCGGAAGCCACTGATGCTGGGTATTCTTTCGCGAAGCTCCGGAGGCCCAGGATCGCAGCTCGACGGTCTTCGAGCAGAGTTGCCGAGCTTAACCGGCCGCTCAACACTGATATTGTCTCGCCGACCGATTGCTTTGCCGGAGCTGTGGCAATAGAGAACATGGCGGAAGTAGCGACAATGACGGTGCAACAGATCGTCCCAGAGAAAGCTGCCCTGTCAGGCTTGGGTTATTTTGTGCTTCAGCCAGGTCACAGCTGTTCTTCCATCCCAGGGTTGTATCTTGTCTCCTAAAGACTGCGCTTCATGCCACGGATGGGAGAGTTTTGAAGTCGTTCGAGTTGTCTGAATCGTTTAATTTGTTCGGCCGTGGATGTCGTGGTTGCAGAGTTGTCTGGTGGTTATTTGTGGGCAACTCTTGTTCGCATTTGTGGGATTTCAAGGTGTACTATTATTAGGGGAACTTAATATTGGGCGCATTTTGACAGTGTTCAAAAGTAGTTAAAGATATCTGGCATGTGCGCTTGACCGCCTGGCGAGGCGCGGCGCGTCCAGATTGGAGCTACATGTACCTGGCGACCTGCGACGTGCTCTGTACTTACTGAGTAATACAAGGTAACAGCGTACCAAGTGGCCACTAAACCCCGGTAAAAGGATAAATGAGCCAAAATTGCCTGTATCAATCGCTTTTTGCAATAATATTACGCTAAGAGATTCTCAAAAGGAGCCAGGCGATCGCTTAGTCACCATTTCATATGCAGGCCGCGCTTGACATGAAAAACGTCCCTAGCACTCAACTACTTTTCTTGACGAGAATAATAGTGTACTCCGTAAGAAGCCTGAAATTTTCACAGCAGTTTCGACAACAACGAGCCACTCCAACGCCTGGCTTGACTCACAAGAAACCAAGAAAACGACGTGATTCCTTTTGTCTGTTTTGATTCTGCATCGCATCTCTCAGACAATACAGGCTTACTGCGCGCGAGCTCCGTTCACCCCATCGCCATCAGTCAACGCGTTCTCCCTTCTCATATTGAGGCCCCACAAAAGACCAAAACGGAGACGAGAACAAAGACACAAAACTCGTTGCTTCCAACCTTCCTCTATTGTGCGCCCTACAGCGAGCTTTCAACGGATCTTCTGGTCGCCACAGAGCAGACACCAACGTCGTTGCGATTCTACATTCTTGTCTCTACCTACGTCCCCGTCCCCAGGAAGCTTGACGACTTTTCCCACCAATGGTTCAAAGAGCGACACGCGGAAACACCAATTGCATCGCTCGCCGAGGACAGTGTTGTGGCGTCTAGTAACGATAGCACTACCCCAAGAACGACTGCTTCACCTATATCTACCCTCCCATCTCCTTCGAAATGGGTATCCCCGCTGCGTTCCGATGGCTTTCGAGCAAGTATCCGAAAATCATCTCCCCGGTGATCGAGGAGACGCCGCAGAAAATAGATGATGATACCGTGATCCCCGTGGATACGACGGGGCCGAACCCGAACGGAGAGGAATTCGACAACCTCTACCTCGACATGAACGGTATTGTCCATCCTTGCTCCCACCCGGAAGACCGGCCACCGCCGGCCGACGAAGAAGAGATGATGTTGGAAATCTTCAAATACACAGACCGGGTCGTCAACATGGTCCGGCCCCGTAAGCTGTTGATGATTGCTGTTGGTATGTTTCTTCTTCTCTCCTGCAGGTTCTGATGTGTTGTCTTATTGGCCGCTATTTTCGTATAAGCTCTGACCTTTGTACCCTTATTTAGACGGTGTCGCGCCCCGTGCCAAGATGAACCAGCAACGTTCTCGTCGTTTCCGATCTGCCCAGGAGGCTAAAGAGAAGGAAGAGGACAAACAGGAGCTTCTCAAACTGCTCAAGCAGCAGAACGGCGGAACCCTCCCCGAATCGTCTCTCAAAGCTGTGGCCAAAAAGGCATTCGACTCGAACTCCATCACACCCGGCACGCCCTTCATGGACATCTTGGCTGCAAGCCTGCGGTACTGGTGTGCCTACAAGCTCAATACGGACCCGGGATGGGCAAAGATGAAAATCATCATCTCGGACGCCAGCGTGCCTGGTGAGGGTGAGCATAAGATCATGGACTTTGTCCGTGCGCAACGTGCGTCGCCCAACCACGACCCGAATACACGCCACGTCATATACGGCCTGGATGCGGATCTCATCATGCTGAGCCTTGCCACACACGAGCCAAACTTTCGGGTTCTGCGTGAGGACGTCTTTTTCCAAGACAGCAAGGCGCGCCTGTGCAAGCTTTGCGGGCAAAAAGGCCACGAGGCGAGCGCATGCAGGGGCAAAGCGAAGGGGAAAGATGGCGAGTTTGATGAAAAAGATACCGAACACACTCAGAAGCCCTTTATCTGGCTCCATGTGTCTGTGTTGCGTGAATATCTTGCAGTGGAGCTCGATGTCCCCAATCTCCCCTTTCGGTGGGATTTGGAACGGGCCATTGATGACTGGATTTTCTTGTGCTGCTTCGTGGGCAACGATTTCCTTCCCCATCTTCCCGCCCTTGAAATTCGTGAGAACGGCATCAATACCCTTACGGCACTCTGGAAGGACAACCTGGCACTCATGAATGGTTACGTCACAAAGGATGGCCATGTTGATTTGGCGCGCGCACAAGTCATCATGACCGGACTGGCCAAGCAAGAGGACGGCATCTTCCGGCGCAGAAAGCAGCAAGAGGACCGGAGAGAAGAAAACAACAAGCGGCGCAAACTGCAACAAGAGCAAGGCAAAAACCGCAACGATAACCGGAACTCGGCCCGTCCCGTGGGAGGCGACAATGTCTTTGCAGAGGGCACCGCCGGCCTCAATCTGCGACCTATTGCGACTTTCACACCTGAGGCACCGAAAACCATCACTCACGATATGGTCGTGAACCGTGGTGCTGCGGTTGATGCGAACGTAGCAAACAAGAGCGCCGCCAGCGTTCTGAAGAGCCGCATACAAAACCGCATGGCGCAACCCGCCAATGACACTGACGGTGCTACTGCTGCACCCACAGAAACGGCCACTGACAGCACGGCCCAGCCTCCGGCCCTCGGCAAGCGCAAGGCTGACCAAATCGACGACGGCGCAGCAAGCACCCAGCAGTCAAGTGGAACCACTACACCCAAGGTGGCCGAGGAGGGCTCGGTAGACACTGTTCGGATGTGGGAAGAAGGCTACGCGGACCGCTACTACGAGCAAAAGTTCCACGTGGACCCAAAAGACATTGAGTTCCGCCACGGCGTTGCTCGTGCTTATGTAGAGGGTCTGGCATGGGTTCTTCTGTACTATTTCCAGGGCTGTCCCTCCTGGGAATGGTACTACCCGTACCATTATGCACCGTTCGCGGCCGACTTTGTCGACCTATCCAAGCTGGATCTGCACTTCGAAAAGGGCCGCATCTCCAGACCTTTTGAGCAACTCATGAGCGTTCTTCCAGCAGCCTCTCGCCATGCCATCCCTGAGGTTTTCCACGACCTCATGCTGAACGACGACAGTGAAATTATTGATTTCTACCCTGAAGAGTTTGACCTTGATCTCAATGGCAAGAAATTTGCATGGCAGGGCGTGGCCCTGCTGCCCTTCATCGATATGGCGCGCTTGCTTGCTGCGGTAGAGAAGCGATATCCTATGCTGAGCCCTGCGGACCAAATTCGCAATGGTATGGGCAAGATTGTCATGCTACTATCTGACGCAGACACGGCCCTGTATGATGAGGTGACGTCAAACTTCTATTCGAAGCGTCAAGGGCCGCTGAAGTACAAGCTGGACCCCCTCACTTCTGGCGGAATCGCTGGGAATATCGAGAAAATCGAAGACTACATCCCACATGGCTCACTGTCCTACCCCTTGGAGCGAAAGGCGCTCCCCGACATTGAATACGACCGGTCACTCAGGTATGTCACTGCACTTCTCGCTTGTTTTTCTGTCTTTTTTCTCTCTCTACTCGTGTGATTTTTAGCTAACAAAACAGTGTCAATTATGAACTGCTATCCACGCCACATGCTCATAAGTCGATGCTTTTGCGTGGCGTAAAACTCCCAACGCCGGTGCTGAACCGCGGCGACAAGGAGGCACTGCTCAACAACACTGCGCGAAACGGACGCAACCAGGGGGGCTACGGTAACAGCAACTCGTACAACAATGGTCGGCCGCGCTACGATTCTGGCGGGAGACAGCAATACAACAATGCGGGATCAGGAGGTCCGAACTTTCGCCAGGATGGGCGTGACCGCCAACCGCACTATCCGCAGGGTGGCCAGAACGGGCGAGGCTCATACCACGGGTCGCCATCTCAGTCTTGGACACCGCCGGCACCCGGCCAGGCAGGGTTTGGCTCCGGTCGCCCCCCACCGCCACCTCCGGCAGTCCACTCCAACGGCGGGCGATACAATGACATCAGTTACAATAACGGCGGGTACGGTGGTCGTGGCGGTGGCCGTGGTGGTGGTTATGGTGGTGGCGGCGGCTACGGCGGCGGTGGCGGCTACAACGGCGGCGGTTACGGCAATGGTGGTCACAATGGGGCTGGCCAAAACGGCCACAACCAGGGCTATCAAAACCGGTACAACTTCCCCCCTCCGCCGGGCAACTACAACCAGCAGGCCTATGGCCAGCAGTCATACCGCCCTCCTTCCGGCCACGGCCAGGGGCCCAGACCGAACGACAACCGTTCCGGGGGCTACAATAGCTCCCGCGGTGGTTACCGTGGATAGACGTCTGGAGGTATTTTTTTCCGATGCCACACCGGAACAGCCTTTTCTTAGTGTTGCTCAAGCGATGGCCGAGGAGGCTCTGGAGATGGGGCACGTGTTATATTTTGTTTGATTATCGATGTATTTGTCGATGCTTTTATCAAAATGTATTCTATATTCTGTTTGTTCTGCATCATGTTGTTTTGGCAATAATATCATCAGCTGTTTTCGATTGGAACTCGTGTTCACCAACTGTCTCACCGTGCTTTGCTGCTAGTAGCTGGCACGGCTATTTTCGGTCCATCTCATGAGTTAAAAGTGGCCGGCAATCTTAGTTAAAGTTCTCGAAGCTTGTCACAACTTGCCCGTCCTATTGGAGATACTATTCTCACGGCCAAGAGCTCTATGATCTGACTTATGCCGTTTCTTGATGTTGCTGCGAAATAAATAAATAAAACATGTTGTAATTGTTCTACACGTATTGTTCCAAATGCCAGTGTTTTCAATGCTTTACGGAGTACCCCGTACACCGTAATTACAACGACCTCTCCTTGAATGTACGACACAACTTTGTACTGTGACCCCACAAGAGAGAGGGCTAGCCGTGAGAGTACGGATACTGCGTAATTAGTAGTAGGGGACCTAGTTCACAGAACTGCGGGGGGTCCAAGCGCCCCGCGCTGTTCCTGACTGTCTGATACACCATATCGCTATAAGCCATATTAATACCAGGGGCAGCATCCCGCCAGGGGCAGCCAAACAATGCGGGACAGCTCCCTCGAATTTGCGAAGCGACAGCATCCACAACCCCAGGGCCAATCCAGACCACCGCCGCTTCGAGACCAGTCCGTCGCGTACCTGCCTCAAGCAAGCCGCTTTGTACAAAAAAGACCACACCGGAAACCATAGGCAACTGTTGCGGCCAGGATCTTTTCACATATCGTCAGCTCCCAGTAAGCCCTATTCTCGCCCCCTCTTTCGCAGATCCACAGCCCTCGAGATCCCCTCCCCGATTATTTGTTGATAAGAACATCGTGATGTGCATTTCACATTGTGTGCATCTCGCGATGCGGTTTTTGCAACCTCATCTCGAGCCCCTTGCTGATATAGCCTTCTTTTTCTACATACAGCCAGCTGCCCTTTGTTGAATCAAAACAAAACCTCTGGTGGCTAGTCTCCTCCGTCATGGTTGGCACCGGATGCCAATAGCCCTCGGTCGCCGTATAGCTATGCTCCGTTGCTGTCACACTACACTCGACCAGCCTTTTTCTTCACGATGAACGGCGATGCTGGCCTGGTTGGCTGTCTCGTCGAGAGGCTGACCACCCGCTTGCCCCACCGCACCGGCACTCACGGCGACAGCCTCTTCCACGACGAGATAGTGGCAATCACCCGTACGACGCTCGTCAAGGTCAGCGCTTCCTCCATAGTCATCGTCCTTGATACCCTGCTCTCACTGCTCGAGGATCTCGCCCGTCCATACAACAAGATTGTCGCCTCCCATCCGCCCCATGTGCTCCTATCCGAGCTGTACATACTAGCTCTGCTCGCCGACTGTTGCTCGAGCCATTGGGATGCCTCTACCTCCTCAACAGCCCCCTCAACGGCCTCCGCTACGGACACTGCAGCTGGCGGGGGCGTCTCTGCAAAGCGGCGCCGTGCCAAATCGGCCCCGCTAGTTGTCCTCGAACCCGCCCTCGTTCGACGCATCTTCGAAGCGATCAAGGTGTTCATGAACCCCACGCCTGATGGTCAGCTCCTATCGGCCAAGACGATTCTCGACGACTACACGGCCGACAACTTGTCAGTGCCCAGCTCGGCCTCCGGCGAGGCCCCAAAGACACCTGTGTCCTCACGATCTGAGGATGTCGTTGGTGCTCCGGAGATGCTAGACTCTCGTGTCTCAGAAATTGAGGGTCACGTCAAAGTCATCGTCGAGTACGTGACCGCATCTACCTGGAAACCGTCTCTAGACTACCTCAAGGGCGTCATCCACAAAGTCAGGACGGTCCTGTCGACTCAAGTGCCCCCTCCACAAAGTCTAGCCAATGCCGAGGAGGAGCGGTCGTCCCTGGTTATTCTACGGCTCGTTGCCTACTTCTGGGTCGACCGCCAGAGACTAGGCCAGGTTCTTCAGGAAGTCTGCTCGAGCTTCCTCCATTTCCGCAAGCAGTTTCAGAACTCGATCGCTATATCTACGCCCCTGTTGATCATCCGATGGATTGAACGGTTTCCCCACGAGTTTGTCGAGCTACATGTTATGCACCTTCGAGTCGACGGCACCCCGGAAACCCTGTTTGACATGGCCCAAACAGTGGGCGACAATGTCCGCCGCAAGGCCCTTTTGTACCCTTTGCAAACAACCCTTCTCTTCTTGCTTCCAGACTTGTTCGAGGTAGCAAGTAATATGCGAGAGGCAAAGGGCGGTGGCGTGGCTAAAAAAGTAGCCTATTTAGAAAGCCTGCGCAAGATGCTTCGTAACAAAAACGAGCAGGCAGCCTACTGTCTGGTGTCGCTCCTCCGTGTAGCACGTCACTTTGATGCAGAGAGCGACTCGGCACTCATGAGCTACGCTATGGACTTCCAGGACGAGGTCCGCGAAGCGCTCTTCCGTCGAACACCAGCCAGCTCCGAGGCCCCTCTTCTGGACCAGGACCTTCTTACCGCCGCCTTTGTCAGTCTGACGCACCTGAACTTTGAGGTGTGTGTGGACTCTCTCGCCATCAACTGCCTTGTGCCATCTGCTCCACAATCCTTCAAGATCGCAGTCATCCAGGCATGTTCGCACTTTGCCAGACTTGACAACTCGGAACAATACGAGCCACTTTTCAACTCTGTATCTGCCTTTGTGCAATTTCAAATGAGGGTGAGTCCATCATGTAACCCCACACCACCGAGTATCTTAACAATCTTCTGTGAACTAACGGGCGTTGCAGACAATGTCGTCCCAATTGACAAGCACTTACGCTACCGCCTTGGCCCTACAGCACAAATCCGCCGACTACGGTGTCCCCATTCCGATGATATGCAGTATCCTCGAGTTTCTCAACGCATCGCCAATGACATTGTTCCAAGGCGAGCCCAGCGACCCCGACGAAGGGGACCTCTTTTTTCAAAATAACTTTGAGTCATTCATGGCCTGTATGGTCGTAGCAGACGAGTCCATTCGGCGTCTAGCAATTGGTGTTGCCCCCCATCTGTTTACAAAAGAGACCGTTTCTCGCTACGGAGAAACATCGAGGCTGGCTACGGAACGATTCAAAGCGAATTTCTGGAAGCTCACGTATGTTTACACGAGGCTAGCTATCCTAGGATATTATGCCCTTTTTGACTGGCTGACTGATTTTTTTTTTGGCACGTACTAGATCACTCGTTTTGACGTCGATGTGCGACAAAATCAGCCCGTATAGGCTGGAAATTGGCCTCAAGGCCATCCATGGCTACTTGGAGTCACGGCTACTCCTTCTCAAATCCGTCCATGTAAGCCATCGTGATCCTTGAGCCCTTGCGCCCTTCGTTCTATCAAAGTGTTAACAAGCCAAGGAACTGTCTGAATTGTCTGAGGAGGTCCCGGACCGAACAGCCTGTTCGACGAAGCTTGAGACGCTGTTTTTAGTCTCGCTGTGCTCTTCAAACATTGAAACATGCCAGCTTGTCACCTCATGCATAGCACAATTCCTCGAAGAATGCCGTATCATAGATACTGCATCCAAGGGCGCAAAATCGTCCTCTACTCTTCTCAGAAACGACGACGTATTTCGCGAGATTGGCTCGAAAGAGTTCCGATTCACAGGGTTGGTCGCATTTCAGCGCCGAGTCAACGGGCTTCTAAAGAAGATGCAGTATCCAAGCAGCGGTATCCTCAATGCGTGGGAAATTGCCTTTGACAAATGGCTCCATCTCTCCAAAGAAGTCTCGGCAACAGCATCGGATGCGCTCCCTGAAAAGACTCTCGTCGAATGGCGAAACTACTCCGGGTTTCTTGCATCACTCGGCGGCATTTGCACAGCAGACCAGGCATCCATGCTGGAGGAGCCAACAATCAGCGGCCTACGATGGATCAACAGAATGTCGTCTGATAACTCAGAAGAAGCCCTCCTTAGTCGCTTCTTGAGGCTGGGCATCAAGCTTCTGGCAGCTGGAAACGTCCGGGTCCGAGAGACGATGCGAGAAGTTCTATCGTCCGAGATCTCGCCGACGCTGTACCAGGCCCTTTTCAAAACCTTGGACTCTGAGCTTGATCTTCTTTTTACAGGCGTCTTGGATCAGTCGGTGAAAAATCTAAACAGCGAGGTTGCCTTTGCGGAGCAATCGGTGTCGCTTCTGCGAGCCTTGATTGAGCGACTGGACTCACCATCCGATCTTGGCGCCGCCTCGTCTGTTCATCTCGGGGCACTAACACTCAACTTTGCCAAGTTTCTGGATACTACACCCGACTCGCCAAACAACTTGCGTGTGAAAATCAAAACATGCCAACTTTGTGAAGCTGTGACAAAGAGAAAGGAGCATCTGAACCTGCGCGATGATGTACGCATCCGAAATCAGCTTCTGGAGATCATTTTTGGCTGGATCGCACGACCGCACTCTCCATCCGGCCACGTTTACGGAGGAAACGTGGCGGGCCGGCAGGACGAAGCCACTCGCGTCCAAAAAGACCTCGACAAAGCCTGTCTAAAGTGCCTAGCGGAGCTGACTTACCGTCTGCCTCTACAGCCAGGTGATGGGCAGTCCGATGCGGGAACGAGCGAGTTAAAGTCTCACATGTTTCACACTTACTTCAACCGCTTTCTTTCCCTGCTCAACCTCGAGCAAACCGAGCTTGCCAGAGCGGACTACATTGCCAATTCTGCCCGGGATGAAATCTCAGCGTCTGAACTAGCAATCACAATTCTGTCCAACTTGCTCAGTGCCAATCTGGACGTCGGCCTGAAACGTTCTCTCAGCATTGGCTACCACGAAAATGTCGAGATACGAACCGCATTCGTTCGGGTGCTTTGTAACATTCTCATGCAAGGCACCGAGTTCAGCAACCTATCAGACACGGCAGTCGGTGACAAGTATGACGAGCTGATTGACATCCTTACAAACGATACAGCATTGGCAACTGCCATGGCTGCTGTGTGCCCTAGCTCAGAGGTTGACGAGCTCACGATATCACTCTTGAACGTCTTTGAGAGCCGCGGGATGGGCTTTGACCTTCTCGAAGCAGTGATCAAGCTCGAGGTCGAAGAAACCGAGAGCGAGTCCGAGCTCCTGCGGCGGACTTGCGTTGCTACCAAAATGCTGTCTGTGTACGCGAAGTGGAAAGGCTCGGCCTACCTCAAGGCCACCCTCCAGAAAGTTGTTGAGCGGTTGATGATGACAGCAAACGACCTCGATTTCGAACTGGACCCTACACGTGTGAAGTCGCAGGATGAGCTGAAAAAGAATGCTGTTCAGCTGCAGATCGTGGCAAAGGTCTTTATTGACGACATCAGTGCCTCCTCGTCCAAGATTCCAACGGCATTCCGTAAAATCTGCAGCATCATCTCATCGGCAGTCACAACACGGTTCCCAGAAGCGAAATATACAGCGGTGGGGGCGTTCATTTTCCTTCGGTTTTTCTGTCCGGCAATTGTAGCTCCGGAGGTAGAAGGCCTCGTAACGACAACTCCGTCGAAAGAGATGCGGAGAGGCCTGCTGCTCATTGCCAAGATCATCCAAAATCTTGCAAATAATGTTTTGTTTGGCGCGAAGGAGCCTTACATGTTCCCTCTCAACGAATTCCTCTCCTTCAACATCTATGACGTGACGACGTTCCTCCGCAAAATCTCTGTTGCGCCCGAAGGAATCGAAGGGTCTCCAAAGAGTGACGCAACAGACTTTGGGGCATCGGTCTCTCTCCACCGTTTTCTCTACGATCACTGGGACCATGTGAGGCAGAGGCTCGCCTCACAAGAACGGCGAGACCACGTGCGGTCGCCGGGAGAAGGCCCCCGCACTCGCTCGCCTGTACTGGAGCCGTTGAGAAATCTCATCACAAATCTTGGGCCGCCGCCGCTGGCTGTCACCTGGAACCGGCCACAGATCACGTTGAACAATCCCCCTGCCTACTCGCGGTTCCAGAACTTCATGCTGCGCAACGCCTTCAGGAGCAGCGAGTCATTTGTTACGGCGCGGGCAGTGTACGATGGCGGCGAAAGCAAGGTGAGGACACCGCCTATTTTCGATACATGGCCGTTTTTTTGGCAGACGCATTTGGTCGATTAGATACTAACTTACAACAGGATGGCTTGTCGATTATTTGCATTATCTTGCGCAACATCGATGCGGACTCGATCGACTACGATACGCTCGTATTTTGCTATCTAAAGGTAAGCCATTTTCTTGTGTTCCCCTGCTAGAACGGTCTTCCATCTCCCATAGATGCCATACCCCAGTAATCCTACTAAACGAAACACTCCCGTACCTTCAGATTGCCAGTCGTCTCTGGCACAAGCCATTCGGTCTGTTCATAGATGCAACATGTTACAGCGGTCAGAACGAGCCACCCGACGAGCTTTTCCAGAAGCTTGAAGCCCTCACGCCGACAGAGCTCTCTCGTCAGCTTTCACGTGTGTACATCTACAACATGAACAGCACGTTTCGGTAAGCTCTCACCCCCAAGGATACAGATATGGATGGGCGTTCCTAATGTGAGGCAGAAAATGTTTCCGGCGGATTCTTCGGGCAGCCGCCAAAAACGAGGGCAGCGTGTTCCATCCAGACAACGTCGAGTACCATCTTGTCAGCAACATGCAAGACCTGCAAGGCCATTTCCACCTAAGCCAGGTGCATTTGCCAAAGGAGACCCTAAGTGTCGTTGGAGACATTAGATACGTCTTTCAACAAATCACCCGGCTCTCAAGATCCAGAGGGAAAATTGATGTGTCCATCAAAGTCGGCAGTCAGTTCGTCCAAATCACGACAACCAAAAAGCAGGAAATCCACCAGGGATTTGGACTGAATGCCATCTTCAACGACATCTTCCGGCTTGGGGACATTGACCAGGCTCCAATGTCCATCCAGACAGACGATGACTCGGCGTTTGGGCTTCGTGCTGAAAATGGCAAGATCGTGATGTATTTCACCAGCCCTGGAAAGCAAGACATTCTCCAGGCCATCAGAGGCGCCAAGGTGAAATACAGCAAGGATGCACGGGCGCTCAAGTCGTTTGAAAGACTTGTTCGGCCACAAGATGTGCCAGGCACGTTGCTCAACCTGTCGCTGGCGAATCTTGGAAGTGCAGACCATACCCTAAGACTCTCGTCCTATAACCTTCTTGGTGCACTTTGTCGGGCATTTAAGTTCTCCACTGCCTCAAGTCTGCTCTGTATCAAAGGTGAGAAGTGGCACAACGCCCCGTTTTCCCTAAACTGTCATTTTTATCATACTGACCAACGCTGCTCTAGACATATCTGTGCCATTGGATCCGTCACAGTTCATCATCAACATCAGCAAAAAGCTTGCTGAAGCAGAGCCTCAGCTCACTACAGACTTTCTGAATGAGTTCTTTGTCGGCTGGGACAGCTTTTCGGACGAGCAAAAGCCTCTAAGCCTCGCATACATGGCTCCCTGGCTACCAGGTCTCAGAACCTCTCTGCTGGCGAGCGATGCCGAAAGCGACAAGGCAAAGGACAAAATATCCGCGATATTCAGGAAGCTGATCGAAGTGGCTGTGTCCGATCCGTCTCTAAGTTTTGTGCTGGAGCAGACCGTGTGGCCTGCCATTTACCAAGACGAAACACTGCTTGACCTGTTTTTAGAAGAAGTCGTCAAAAACGGGCTGTCTATCGGTATCCATGACGACCAGGCAGATATTCTCACGTCCATCGTTACGGGCATTGGAACGATCACAATACGGGGCAAGATCATTTCTCGCCTTCGGAAAGCACTCAACCGGTCTTCGCTGCGCCCGACAAAGCACCTGCCCGACAATGCGGTCTGGGCAGAGATCTGTGTCCTTCTACAATTCTGCGTGTCGCTATCCTTTGACAGCGGGATCCAGTCACAGCTCTATTTGCCGGAGATCTTCCACATTGTCACGATGCTTGCCAACATTGGAACGCCAGATGTCCGCTTTTTGGTACACCGGCTTTTGGCGAACTCTCTCCATGCCGTCTGCACCTCCTTTAATCTTGACGAGGCACGTCTCAGTAAGCTTGGCGGTGCACTTGAATCGTTGTCTGAAGGGAAGAGCGATCTATTTTCCAACTATGCATCTGCCACTTTTGGCCGAGATGGCGCCTCGATCTCCACGAACCAAGAAGTTGGTCCGTCGCTTGCTGCAACAGAATCCCTTGCTGCACTCCTGTTCGAACTATGCTCAGTGGCTGCGCCATCAGTCGACATTGCAAATGCGTGGCGTGCGCGGTGGATGAGCTTGGTCGCAAGCACAGCCTTTCAAAACAACCCTGCGATCCAACCACGGGCATTTACGGTGATGGGATGCCTTGCGAGAGAAGAGGTTGACGATGACCTCTTGTACCAAGTGTTGGTCGCTCTCCGAACAAGCATAGGGCGCTTCAGTGACGACAACAACAGCGACATGATGGTTTCTATTGTAACTTCCCTGTCAAAAATGATGGCCAAGCTGCCGTCGGCTTCACGATATGGCTATCAACTGTTCTGGCTAGCCATGTCCCTACTCCGGCTCGTTCCCCCAAGTCTGTTCAACTGTACGGCCCAGTTCCTTGAATCCGTCTTGACCAACATCAGCTCGTCGGGGGAGATGCGGGGCGAGAGAATGATACCGTTCTTGCTTCAAGGACGTGCACCTCTTGAGGACGCTGCGTTGGCCTTGGATGAGGCATATGGTGTTCACTTTAACAGCGAGAACTTCCACTTTGCTGCGTGTGCATGTCTTGTTCGGGGCTTGACGGACACAATGACAAAGTCAACGGCCCTCCGAGTGCTGTCTACATTCCTCGAGTTGACCAGCTGGGCACCTGGCGAAAAGGAGACGAAAGTAGTGGACATGTCTGGGTCACCCTACATGGCTCTCATCCTAGCACGCGTCGGTAGCGTCGAAGAACTCAAGGACAGTTTGTGGCATGCGGGCATCAGTCCCACATCGTTGCCTAACCTGGCACACGTGCATTCGATCCAGGATGTGTCGGCCATGAAAGAGAAAGACCTGTTGCTGAATACAGCGATGGAGCTTGTGGACTTCCAGTATCTTGAAGATGCCCTGCAGAACCGGACTCTTCTGTGGCTGAATGAACTAGCAAAGGAGAAGCCAAACGTCATTCTGCATCTGTAAGTCCTCATGTGCACATTCACATGTCTCCCTTTGGTACAAAACAAAGACCAGGTGGCATAACCACGTGCGCTGTTTAGTGCTTGGATACCTTGAACAACATACTAACAAATCAGATGTGCACCAATCGCGTCTATATTAGATGAGGTTTTACTACACTGTCAAAACTCGTCCACTCTGGAGGCAGCGCACGAGCTGCTGCAGACACTTAGCTCCAACTCCAAGTTTGCACAAGTCCTCGACTCTACCGACATGCTCAAGGCCAGCCTTGACGACATGGGCTTTGGGGGCTTGTGGAGGTCTTGCACATTCAGCAATTCTCACGACCAAGATGGACACTGCTTCGGCCTGACAGAAAGGCTTATTGAGGTAAGTAAACAAAATACTGCTTTGATCCAAAAAGGGTCGCTAGAAAGTAGACTCGTCTTCAAAACGGCTAAGCACTAACAACTATGTTTACGGTAGCTTATCATCGTCTAATTGGCATCCATGTAACCAACTTTGGTAGTCGAGCCAAAGAGATAAAGAGGGAGGGGGAGAGATGCACGAGAAGGAAAGAGACGAAAAGAAACGGGAGTACAATAGGTTGGGTGCGTTCTGTTCCCATTCGCGTGCGGTAGGCATCACCATGTTCAACGGCCAGACGCGCGTCTGAAGACGCTACGAACCTATTTGACGGGTCGACTCGCCACCGAGGATGCGTCTACGATGAATTTTAGAGTGTTGCTGCTTTAGGGCAGTGTAACGGCTTTGCTCCCCATTGTTCAACGACATGATCTGGGGGTGGCGGTGGCGGTAGTGGGTAAACAAAGGGCGGGAGGCAAATCGTTGCCCAAAGGGACGATTGGGTTGTCGAGGGAGACTGGGTGCTATTTTTCGAGGTCACGACTATGGAAAAGACAAAAGAGGTGAATGAAATGGAATGGAAACATAAGGCAGAAAAAGTTTACAATATCAAGAAGAAAGACTCGACAGCATCACAGACGGCCTCTAACACCGAAACAGTGAGACCCATCTCCACGCTGCAAAATCGATGAACCTGATAGCCCGAGTCACAGGTGAAAATGTTTTACAATAACCTGTGGGCCATTGGCGGCCTCGGCAGCGTTGACGAGGACGGCGATCATCACAGCCACCGTTGGAACAGACCGGTCGATGGCAGCTGAACGGAAGTGTGTTGATGGACTCAGCACCGGAGGCGGCCGTTTTCAGTAGGTACAAGCGAAACCCCAACATCAAGGCCGTATGTGTTTAAGCATTACTCCGTACAGAGGTACAAACAAACAAACAAATAAATAAATAAACACGATCTCCCACAAAGGGGGGTCGCGGAAGATTGACGACAGTAATAACGGGGCCGCCACACAAAGACTACGGACAGTAGCTCAGTGGCAAGCGACAAACGTTCGCTTGTTTGCTTTGTTGGAACGGTTGGCTCGTACGATGCAGCCAGGGAGACAAGGCTTCGAGATGACAAGCAACGGTGGGAGGCGAGATGGAAAAGGCTGAAAGGAAAGAGAGAAAAAATACGAAACAGAAAAACGGGGTGGGTCAGAGTGGGTCCACATGTAAAAGCTTGACGGGCCCTACCGCGGCACTGGCTGGCGCTAGCGGCAATGCCGAAAATAAATGGGGCACAAAAACGCAGTCCTCTTTTTTCCCATTTCCCACTGAACGGGAACGCTGAAGTCCGATCTAATCCCCGTCAAGATTGAACGAACGAAGCGAGAAGCCACGAGGAGAAACCCGGGGGGGGGGGGGGGGGTTTGCGCACAAATCGAAGGCCGGAACAAGACGTAACGACGAAACGGGAAAATAAGAAAATGGGACAACAGAGAAAAGGGACGATATGGAAAGGCAACGAAAACGTATCGGGGTATCGGAGATGGACGGGGAGACAGGAAAGAATCACTGTTCCATGCAAAGTGCTCCGTAGTCGCGGCAGGATTTACAAAGTACGGATTCCACAGAAATTCTACAGCTTACTCAGTAGATGCGGCTCTAAGAGCCCGATCGCTTCTTCTTCTTCTTCCCGTCGTCCGTCATTAAGCCGGTGCCAAGGGTTGGCGGAAGCGCACAGCGCAGACTCTGAGATTCTTCAGATGGACCCTGCCTCGCCTAGATCTGGGCAGGCCCAATTGCGCCCCGTTCACGACAGAACTACGTGTATGTGCATACTATGTATGACAGGCTTGAGCTTTGGCATAACGTTACGCCATGGCTACACAATAAGGTTTGGCCGGCTATCAACGGGCGTTATCCATGTGACTGCTCTGTGCAAAGCAGGACATCGGAGCACGGCTACCAGAGTTGTCGCTTCCGCAGGAGGGCGGAGTTATCGCACATGGCATCGCATATATCGCATATGCTGTGCCTGGCAATCTTTCAGGCACAAAGCATAGCGTCGTATGGTGAAGCGATCCAGAAACAGAAACGAGCCAATGGGACACGAATTTAAAAAGCCGGTCGCTGGAGCGCATTCGAGATGACAGAGCGCAAATCTAGCTGGAGATGTGCTGAGAAGGGCGCCATGCGCTGAGAAGGGCGTACGAAGTAGGGCACGCACAATGCGAACAGTTTCGTCGCCCGGGTTGAGTGCCCAGTCTCTGTTGAATGGGGCGCTGGGGATGAGCTGTGCAGGCAGACGCCGCAAAGTCCGGAAGGGGGAAACAATATGTTTTGCTGTTTAGAAGAGGTAGCAATTCTGCGCGATACTGCTCTGTGGCAAGGGTTATTTGGCATCTATCTGCTTATGAATCGGCGATGCAATCCGGAGTACTCGGGAAGACATGCGGGACAGTATGCCGAAGATAGGGCGCGGGCAAAGCGGAGGTGTAGGAGCAGGATGCGGAAGTAAAATGTGGAAGCAAAATGCGAGGCAGGGTGCAGAAGAGCATAAATGCAAATCAAAATACAAATCAGATTGCGGGTCAGATTGCGAATCAGAATGCGAATAAAATGCGATATTGTATGCAGAAATTGGATGCAGACGCGGAGGCTTCAGCCGGGCCCGACAGCAAGGCCAGCAAACACAGCAAGAGTGAAATGGGGGGAAAAAGCGGAGAGGGAAGCATTGACCATAGTCATTATACAATGGACCAAAACGAAGCGAGGCGAGGCGAAAGCGAACAGCGAAGGAAGGGCGATGCAGGGACGAGGGGAAACCGAAAGGAAACCGAAAGGAAACCGAGAACGACTCGACTCGGCGAACGGATGCACTGGGGCACATGGGCACTGCTTGCTGGAAGCAGTTGGCCAGGCCAGGCCATTATGTAAGATATCTTGCTTATGTGTACACCCATTGTAGCAGCCACGGACTCACAGGGACGCCTGAGCATGACGTTACAGCAGGTGCTAGTGCGATCCATCGCTGTAATCATGCTGCCTTCTGCGAATTACGAGGCACCCGTCATACGCTGTCATACTCCATAATATCTGACAGTATCTCAAATACTTGCACCCCAGAAAGAAAAGGGAGAATGAAATTGCACTCTGAATTAAGGTTGCGATACATTTCCTACCGTATTCAAAATAAAGACCGGGACGCGGGCATACGGGCGTAGAGCGAGGCCCAGAGTTGCCATGCCATGGCAGCTGTGGAATCGTTTTACTGGGTATGTACTTCGTACACAGTAATACTCTGGATGGACAGGACACAGCTGGAAAACGGCGGAAGGACCGAGACAAACCCGGTGACCAGGCCGCCTAGCACAGTGGTGCGTAATCGGCCCTCGCGTGACTGGCTGAATGGCGGGTCAAGCCACATCTGGGCCGTGCAGTTGGGCCGGTGGGCTGGTCTTGGCAGTCACGCGGACAGAGGATCTCGTGATCTGGGGGGGGTGTGTCCTGGAAGTACGAAGTAGCCTGCGGTTGATTCATACTGGGCAGGCGCGACACACTGCGCGCGGCATAGGACAAAACAAGACTGAATACTCCGTACTCTGTCACAGAATATAGGACACGGGACACGGGACGTGGTTTTACGAGGAATTGTTCGATTTCTTATTTCTTCAGAATGGGAAAGGCCATGGGCCAGCAAGGCAACATGGGCACTGCTCACTGAGGGTGCTAGAAGAAAAGGTCCGCTCTGCCCAGGGCTGGGTGCAGAGTAATGCGAATAAGGAATTGTTGCGCGAGCTTGAAAGGAGATTCAAAGGCATGAGTCAAGCTCGAAAAGAAGACGAGAAACCCGAAGGGCCGAGAAAGACAATGTCGGGGGTGTGATGGACAAAAAATCTGCAAACGCAAAAGCAAAATCTTCATCAGAGTTTTCCATTCCTGCAGCCCTCCTTCCCTCCTCTCCCCGTTCTGCAACTGTAACCATGCGCCCCGGAGCCTTCCGACACAGAGACAGGTCGTGTTTTTTTACCTTGCATTGGCATTTACTAAAAAAATTGCTGAGGGAGGGTGAGAGGGTGTGCAGTGAAAAGTTTTTTTTTCCTTTCTCGGACAGCGCGTGCATCTGTGGCTTGCGCTGCAACCACTAAAACAACTGCTGTGCGTGAGTGTGAGTGCTATTGCGCTGGCTGGGAAAACTCTTCTCCTGTCCTTGCAAAAGTGCCCAGGTGCCCAGAGAAGGGATGCCAGGGAAGCTGCTTAAAACTTCAGTCGCGGAGTCCGCCGTGCGCGCCTGGCGTCGGCGTTAGCGGCCAAAAGTGTCCCAATTCAGCGGCATTACACGGTACATACCAAGGTTCACTCTCGCAGTCGCCAGCCTTCCAACAGCACGCACCCCCCTGGTAAAACCCTATTTTTGTGACTCTCGTGTGGTCCTTCCGCCAAGACCATCGGCAGCCCCGCCAGCACCCTGGCAGTCTCTGGAAGCGTCTAGCCACAGGCTTCTCTGGGCCATTTCAGCAACACCCAACCAGGCCAACGGTCTAGGCCAACCCAGCCCAGCTTGCAACCAGGCCTGGGCCACACCAGCATGAAGCGATGCGATGCGATGCGATGTGATGCAGGTGCAGGTGCACTGAAAATAAGGGCGAGTATGTCCGAACTGTAGGACTGAGTATGCATGCAAACTTTTCACTACCACGACGATCTAGCCATTTCCACGAGAACAAAGGGGAAAGGGACAAGAGGAGGGGAGACGAGCGAACAAATAAGCGAATATAGAGCACTGCAAACTGGAAACTGGAAACTGTAAACTGTGACCTTCAAACTGCAAACAGAGGGACGAGGTTGCTCGAGAATGCTGCTTTCGGCGAGGGCCTAGACCAGTGGTTTGCAGGCCGTATTTTCAGCGGTGGATGTCTGAATACACACGCTGGTGTGCCATCGACCGTGATTTACGAGAACGAGTCGGGCCATTTGCCCTGGACGCTTGCTTTGACTGCTGTAGAACTCAAAAGTATTAACTCCCAAAAAACTCGTAACAACAGCCGTGGCGCGTATCTTACTTGAGAGCCCTGGAGCCACGGCGGTATGACAAATGGCGTCGGCGGATCTTTCGTCGCAGCGGTCGCTGAAATTCATATTTGCTTGCCAGAGCAGCCAAGTCCGACGAGATATTATCTCCTGTTTCGTACGATCGCGGGCTTGGCAGCTGTGGCATCGCGGGCAGAGAAAAGGCCTGTAGGGAGCCAGCCGTAGAGATACATCACGTACTCTGAGATCGGGCAAAGATTGCAAGTCGCATCTTTTGCATTTGGAATCGGCAGGGACCACCAGCTACCGCTACCGATTACAAAAACAACCAACATCTGGCAATTGGCAGACACGCACATCACAACCGCGGCGTCGGGGCAGCGAGACAGCGAGGCTCAGTCGACGTACCTGCATATGCGATGCCAACGGCCCAGCAGGTACGGTGTGGCTGAGTCGGGGGACAGAGGGAGTGGTATTATTCTTCCTGCAGGTTCTAGCAAGGACCGGGAAGAAAGGTCCAAAGAAGAATGCAAAGAATGAACTGGAAAAAGAACAGGAATCAGCGAAAAGATTAGGAGGACGTACTGCCCAAAGAGGACAAGCCAGCGAGTCTGCCAGCCAAGAGTGTCTCTGTGTCCAGGGAATGTCAGGTATCTTTGCTGCGACGTCCTCCGGCGTCCTGTCCCTTCAGCGCCGAGAGGCCCCCCGAGGTGCCCTGAATTCCACACGCCCCCCCTGCTGTCCCTCCTGTGCCCACACAACATTGCAGCGTCCACAGCACAGAGGGCTGCAGCCAACAGGTGGACGTCGACGTCGACGTCATAATACTGAATTGTCCATCATTGATGCCCCTCCGCCCGCGTGTTGTCAGCCAGCCCAGGCCCCTGCCTGACCTGGGTAGCCGCATCAAAGCGGCGCAAAACGTCAGCGACCAAACGTCAACAACGGCCAGGCCACCGGCTTGAATGACCTCGATGCTGCGACTGCAGCTGCGATTCCGCAAATCTGCACTTCTGTGTTTTATTTGGTCACCCTGGCTGTATGTTCGCTTTCTTTCAGGTCCTTTGCTATTTTCTTCTTCTTTTTTTTTCCGGCTCTTTGATTCGTTTTTCTCTCTCTCCTTTGTCTCCAGGTGACTCCCTTTGATTCCTCCTGCTTCCTTCTCTTTCTGTTCTCCCCCTTTTCCCCGTGAATTGAATCCCCCTTGGCTGGCAGGCAGACAGACGCGAGCTGCACACAACCAAATGCCGTGTGCTGTAGAAAGTATGACTCAAGTCTTTCAAGGACTTGCAAAGCCATAAATCACGGTCGTTCAACCCAGAAGGCGCCAGTAGAACCCGCAGAGGCAGGAGCGATGGACTCCCCAGAGAACCGTGTTTCCGTGTTTGCTCTTGCTGACGTAGGGAAATGTGGGATAGATTCAATCGAATCGTCAGAGCAGCAGCAGCAGAGCAGGAAAGAGCGAACAAGCGAAAACAGATCGCCGTCTATGAGCGCACCATGCTGCTCAAATATGGGATGGTTGTCAATCGCCGAGCCTTCGATGAGAAGCCTCCGCGGGTTAGAAAAACCCGTCTTAATAACAGCCCAGTGCCTTCTGGGCGATTCCACCGCACACGCCCCTCTCCACCAACCGTCGTCCGAGGCTTGTTGCGGGGTGCACGCTACTTCTGCTGATCACTGGGCGCCCTCCCAAAAGCCGCTGTAATGTAGGCAACAGCGAACGAGGCCCGAGGTACCTAGTACTTCTGGCCCTTGATACGCACACCCCACCCCTGGCATCGTTTCTGGTCATCTTTTTTTATTTTTTAGGAGGCCTTACGCTAGCCTGCACCAGTCTCTCGGAAAGCCAGTGTCATCCCACCCCTCCCCTCCATTAGTATACACTTACATACGTATTAGAGTGCAGAGTCAGATTTATGGAGAATACGTACTTGCCTGCTCCCGTACCTTCCACATGTTTGACATAGTTTCTTTCCACCACCTATATATACGAAGCCTTCCTCAACTTTGCCACCGTCGTTGCCCTTTTTACTTTTCCCCCCATATATCTCTCCACAAATTTTATTCTTGTCGCAAACTTCCTTTCAACAACAAACAAACTCTCAAACCCATATTCGTTTCTGCTTCTCTCCATCGACAAGAGGAACGATAATGTTGGTCGCGCACCACAACTCTACACAACAACAGCATCAACAACAAGCATCCTTTAACAACATCTCCAACATTTCCACCAACAACAAGAACAAGAACAACAACCAGGACAACACTTCCAAGCTCGGCGATCTTGATCTCAGTCAATACTATCGCAGCAAGTTCACTGCTCTGTCGCCGCCTCGCGTCCACGACAGCGCCCACCCCGGAAACCGCCTCTCGTTGTCCCCCAGCTCCACGCTGTCGTCCGACTTTCTTGACGCCTCTGCCGCCACCGCCGCACAGGACCCCGTCCTCGTTGCTGGCTTTGACAGCGACTCCGAGTTCGACCAGGACTTCGACTTCTCTATGCTCGGTGGAAACGACCTGATGATGCAGTCGGACCACTGGCTCCCAGCAACCCATCTTGCCGCAGGACGGTCCTTTGGTCACCCCAACGTTTCCCACCACCGCGAGTCATCTCTCTCCTCCCTAGGTTCCACCTCGGCAGGCCCTGCTTCTCCCTTCTCACAGAGCACATCCAACCCTCACATTGCCGTCAACGACTCGGTCGGTGACAGCTTCACAAACATGTCTTACTACGAAGACCCTTCTTTCCCCCTGGTTAAGCAGCAGGCTACATCCGGTGTCCACGACAGCCTCTACAACCAGGGCCACGTGCCTTACGCGCCCTCTGCAGACAGCTTGCCCATGCCCCATGGCACCTACGGCAGCCTGCTGGCCTCCAACAGACAGAGAGCTGGCGTCACCAGCAGCCACAGCGAGCGTGGCCTGCAGCCGCCACCTGATCTCTCAATGAGCTCAAACCGGTCACAGCCCGTGTCGGTGGCGAGTTCCATAGCAAGCAATTCGCCTGCCACGCCATCCCTTGACCAGGCTGACGAAGAGGCCCGGCGCCGAAATGGTGAGAAGCGACTTGGTTCCCCCCCAGTGGCGAGTACGGCGGCGGATGATCTCCTATTTTTGTTTGACGGCGGCAGCGAGAATGATTATGAGAATGACGAATGCTCACGATTTTTCAACGATTTAGTCGCTTTCCACGCTCCACCAAAGCTCGACCGCACAATGACCGACGTCTACAACGACGAGCTTTACAGCCCCAACTTTGCGGCTATGCCCACATCCGCTCCCTCCGCCAACGCCTCTCACCTAGCCCCGACAAGCCAGGAGATGTTTGCTCAGCGCCTACAGCAGATTAACAGTCAACATCTCAGTGCCGCCTCCCATCAATCGCCCGTGTCAACTGGCACTCCACGCGAACGGTCGCCCTTCCGCCATGGGTCGCCTATGGCTCCGGCCCAAAACCACGACTTTGGTGCCTCGCCTACGAGCAACCTGCGCTTTGGTGCCTCCCAGCAGCAACAGCAGCAGCAACGCGGCTTCGCTGGCCAGGATGCAGCAGGCCAGGTATTTCGATCCCAGATGGCGAGGAGCCAGGGAACGTCAACCCCGCAGACCATCTCTCCCAAGGACGCGGTTCTCGAATACAGAGACCCCGACGGCGAAGGCGATGGCACAAGCTACTCGCTTTTCTCTCAGGGCGGTGGTCAGCAAAACTTCTCCGTCGACCAGATGAACAAGGCCGTCACAAACCTAGGCCGGTCCTATCCCGCGGAGATGAACAATGGCGTCCCAGCAGGGCCTACGTATGGCTACATGGCGCCGCAACTCAACCAAGGCCTGCAGCTGACTCAGCAATACCCATTCATTGCCCAGCACCATGCCAACTCTCCCATGGCCAGCTCCATGTCGGCACATCACTCGCCTGCCCCTGTCCGCTCTGTCAGCAGCCTTGCTGCCCTTTCCGAGCCTGTTCCCGGGTCTCAACGCCCAGGCATCGTTAACAACGATGGTGGTACTTATACCTGCACCTACCACGGTTGCACCCAACGTTTCGAGACTCCGGCTCTGCTCCAAAAACACAAGCGCGAAGGTCACCGTCAAGCAAACGCTCTGGCAGGTACGCGCAGAGTCGACACCAACACACCTCAGGGTCTAATGAACACACAAGCCGGCCCTCACCGCTGTGAACGCATCAACCCAAGCACAGGCAAGCCATGCAACACAGTCTTCTCTCGGCCCTACGATCTGACTCGGCACGAAGACACCATTCACAATGGCCGCAAGCAAAAGGTTCGGTGCAACCTCTGCACGGAGGAGAAGACATTCAGTCGGGCGGATGCACTCACACGCCATTTCCGTGTCTGCCACCCAGAGGTCGAGTTCACTGGAAAGCACCGCAAACGTGGTGTGCATTCCACCTAGGCCTGGCTGGCAGTCAGCCACTCTCTACCCATGCCGGACGGTTTCTGCAGGGTCCGCCTGAGTGACAACGATGCATCTGTTTTTTTGGCAAACATGACCTCATACGCTAGTCCTATTCAGGCAATAAGTGGTCCTGTCTTCCACAGTCCGTCGAACGCCGTACGGTGACGTCATTTCACGTTTCGTGTCTTGACCCCCCCAACCATGGTCATTGAAAGCAGCAGCCTATGCGACCCTCATATGTCTCAACAAATCGAACTTCCACTAGAAGTTTATCATCATCGACGGTCAATTTCTTTGCTTCCTACTCCACTGCGGTCGGAGGCCTTCCTCAACTCCCCGACTGGGAAAGGCATGTTATATGTCATCGATTCAACAGGAAAAAACGGGTTTCTCTTTCTTCACTTTCACTTCATCACTTCCTGACTTATGTGCCATTTTTTTGTTTTATCCTTTTTAATGTTCCAACTTTCCCCCCCCACCTATCACATTTCTTCGCCTCGTTTTTTTTCTCTTGTCCTTACATCATAGACCGTTCGTTTTGTCACTTTGACAAATTTTTGTTTTTTTGTTTCTTGATTTCCTTGGCTCTGTTCTTTTGTTTTACATTTGCGTTGCTGTCACCGATTTCAGGTTTCTATCCATGGTTTTGTACGCATTGCATCGGTTGGTTGGCATCACGGTATAGACTTAGCATGGCTCCTCGCTGGCCGTGGGCTTTTTCACGGGATACATTTAGGTTTTATTGGTTTGGAAACGACATGTACAATTATTCAGTTACGATTGGAGTTTTTCTTGTTATTGGGCGGGTATTGAAATACTATTGCGGTCATAGAAAAAAAAAAGGTATTTGGCGTATCAGGTACAAATGGCTCGAATGGGGTGGTCGCGTGGGAAACATGCTAGCTGCTTCGGCACGATTGCCATGGGAGGTGCAGCCACCGCTATTTACCATGGGTAAAGGCATCGTGTTTTATTCTAGTTTCTACAAAAATATCCGAACTTTTCTTAAAGTTTTTTACAAAGTCATATTCTGTGCCGTTCCCCGTGAAGTCGACAAACATACCGTTAACTGTCTCTTTTTTATACGCCCCCCTTGGGTCAATATCCTAGAAAGCAATGCATATGCCAGTCCTAACAACTCCTTTTACGGCGAGTCTCCCATGACTGCCGAGCGCGCATCATCGTACGACGGTGAAATTCCTGTCCAGAGTCGGAACTAGATAAGCATAGGGTTAGTATGCGATGAGATATCCAAATTGATAACGCAAATTGCAAAAGCAGTAGCAAGAAGGGCACGGCAAGTCAAAACATACCTGGTGCCAGCCTTGTGCAGTGAGTACCTCCAGCCCAGGGACTGTCTTCCACCCGTATCCCTCGGCCAGTTTCATCACGGGCGTGTGTCTAGGCTGATAGGCCAGTTCGAGAAGCACACGCACGCCGTCAACCGACTTGGAGCGGTCCAAAACTTCCGTCACCAGCTGAAGGACAGTCGGGTCCAGAGGCTTGTCAGCGGGCACGGTCGTAATGATAACAGACGGCAGGCTGGCCTCAGCAGCCTCGACACCGAGAGGCTTCGGGCCCAGCAATTGAACATTGTAGTCCTCGGGGAAGGAGGATATAAGTTGCTTCCCGTTCTCCAGACTCCGGGCAGCTACATAGATGGGACCGTAGCCTAAAGCACGTAGTGCGTAGATGGCGGCGCGAGTTGTGCCACCGGAGCCAACAACAAGGCCGGCCGACGGGTTGGCCGAGGAGCGCTTTTCGACACCAGCGCCACGCAGCGCGTGAATCATGCCCGACCAGTCTGTATTATCGCCAACAAGGCGGTTGGCTGCATTCTTGTCACCAGCAATGGGAGGGACCGGGATAATTGTGTTCACAGCACCGATAATCTTCGCAGCGTCGGACACCTCGTCAACAAGCTTCATGACGTCCAGTTTCAAGGGAATCGTCACGGAGGCACCTCCAAAGTCGGGTGCGCGGATAACGCGCTCCACGTCAACTGCGTTTGTTGTCTCCACCCGGTCGTAATGGTGTGGCAGTCCAACCTTGTCAAAAAGTGCGTTGTGAAGTGCTGGCGAGCGGGATTTCGAGATTGGACTTCCGAAAAGGACGAACTGAAGAGGCTCGAGGTCGCCAATAAGGGAAAGGGCCTGGCGGATTTCTCGGGCAGACAGCTGCCCCGGAGCAGCCGCAAATGGCAGTGCTGGGTGGGCAACTGGCGTGAGGAAACCGTTCAGCACGCGACTCAACTTTCCAGGTCCGCCCATGTTCAGGGCAATCATCGGCTTCTGGTGGGCAGCAAGCATTCTGGACTTGAATGCCGCAACCCCAAAGTTGTCCTCCACCGAATGCGCAACGCCGATCAGCTTGATAACGTCGCCGTACTGAAGCGCCTTGTTGAAGTACGGGACCCAGCCGCCGTTTTTCCACGACAGGGTGCTCTTGGGGTCGTGGTGGGACGCAATTATACGCGATGCACCCTTCTCCTTCGTCACGGCCTGGATGATGTGGTCCGGCATCGTCATCTCGAGATCGATGTACTCCACACCCATCCGGATTGCTGCGCGGTACAACGCCAACGCATGGTCAATATCCCCGTCGGGGAACCGGCCACCTTGGCTGGCCGTCCGAACTGTGAAGATGACGGGCACGTTGGCGGCAGAACGAAGCAACGACACCTGGCTTCTCACGAAATCAACAGAGTGGTCTTCCAGGAGATCGACGCGTAGCTCTACGGCATCCGAGCCGATAACAACTTCGGGAATGATGGTGACTGCCTCAGCAACGTTGGGGACCGTCAGCGACACGA
Source organism: Ophiostoma sp. CBS 140.51 (assembly GCA_029298735.1). Taxonomy (NCBI): domain Eukaryota; kingdom Fungi; phylum Ascomycota; class Sordariomycetes; order Ophiostomatales; family Ophiostomataceae; genus Ophiostoma; species Ophiostoma sp. CBS 140.51. The sequence goes on from JANSLP010000176.1 coordinate 53,975, forward strand.
AGAACGAAGTCTTCTTCTTCTGGACCTCGTCCAGGTGGGAGTAGCGACCGGTGACAGACTGAAGGAACTGGGCAAAGTCAGAAGGGGCTTCCCCAGGCGTGTCCGGCTTGCCCTCGTGTGGGCTGTGGTAGTGGTGGCTGCTGCATTCTTCGAACCAGTCCTTGCGGCGTAGGTAGACGCCACGGATATTCTCAGAGTATGCGGGGCGCGATTTGTCCTGCATTAGGTAATCGATGACCTGCTCGGTGTCTCGATGAACAAGCAAAACAATTCCTCCGCTCTGGTGGTAGGCGGTCAACAGCTGCCGGGCTTCGGGTGTCTCGACAATGCCACCTCCGCACGAAAAGACATGGCCGGTAGGCTTAGTCTTGATCATGTTGGCCAGAAGGTCCAGCTCCGCCTTCCGGAACCCTTCCCATCCGGCCTCACCGCGGATCATTTCTGGAATGGTCATGCCCTGGTTGCGTTCCAGCTCAGCGTCCAAGTCAATAAACGGCCGGTCAAGGATAGCCGAGGCCCAGTAGCCAGCCGTAGTTTTCCCAGCACCTCTCATGCCAATGATAAAGATTGATTTGTCTGTTGCAGACGGGACTGGCAGTGTGTGGATGTTGGAGTGCGAGGAGGCTGGTTCCTCTCCGCTCAAAGCCACCTTGAAGGACTGGGAGAGAACATCCCACCAGCCCGGCCATGTCTTGCCGACACACTCGCGCTCCAAAACAAGAACGGGTTGCCGCACAACGGTGGAGAGGACGCTGAAGCTCATGGCCACTCTGTGGTCATCGTAGCAGTACACACCGTCCTTTGGGTTGGTGAGGTCTTGGAACGGACGGCCAGTCACTTCGATACCGTCCTCCAGCTCGGTGCACTTGACTCCGAACTTGGCCAGCTCGTCATACATGGCCAAAATGCGGTTGCACTCCTTGACCCGCTGGTTGGCGATGCCGGTAATACGCGTCGTTCCGCTGGCCACTGCAGCCAGGACAGAGGCCGTCAAAAACGCATCCGTCATGGGCTCCATGTCAACGCGAGGGATAGCTTTGAGCGAGCCAATTGGCGGGCCCACCACTGTCGTCGACGTCGCTGTTTGGGTAACAGCACAGCCCATGGGCTGGAGAACGCTGACGGCAAAGGCAGCATCACCCTGCAGAGACGCCGACCCGATGTTAGGGATGGTGCAGGTCGTCCCTGTGATTGCGGCGACGGCCAAGGGGTACGTGGCCGAGCTGGCATCACTCTCGACGACGTACTCTGCCGGGCTGCTGTAAACGCCATTGGGGATGTGGTACGTGTTGGGCTCGCTGTCGGAGGTCTTTACATGGACACCGAAAGCCTGCATCATGGAGATCGTCATGTCGATGTACGGCTGCGAGATGGGCTTTCCGCCGACGAGACGGAGAACAACTGGGTTCTTTGCGTAGGGCGCAGCCATGAGAATGGAGGACACATACTGGGAGGAGACGGTAGCGGCCAGTTCAATGACGCCGCCCTCTAGGCCACCGGCAGAATCCACCTCCAGAGGCAAGCTCTTCTCCTTGCCCAGGTACTTGACCTTGACGCCGTTAGTCCGCAAGGCATCGACAAGAGGGCCGATTGGGCGGACTTTCATTCTGTCGTTTCCGGTGAGAACGGTCGAGCAGACAGCGGACGGGGAGCAGAGGGCGACCACAGACGTCAGGAAGCGCGAGGCAGTGCCGGCGTTGCCGAGGTACAGTGGATCGGCGCTGGCGAGAAAGTTACCGCCGTTGCCCTGGACGGAAAGCACCTCGCCTGATTCTTCCCACGAGTACGTGGCGCCCTTCAGCTGGAGAATGGCGGAGAGCATGTACTCCGTGTCGTCTGAGCGGAGAAGGTTGCGCAGGCGACAGGTGCCTTTGGCCAGGGCGGCAAGGACCAGGGCGCGGTTGGAGATGCTCTTGGAGCCTGGCGGGGCCACGGTGGCGTTGAGGTCGGAAGGAACACCAGGTGTGACGCGCACGGCGGGAGACAAGACAACGCCAATGTCGCGGTCGTCGACGACAGTGGCCTTGGGCTCGTAAGTTGCGCCAACGGCAGAGAGGAGGACAATTTTCTTCTTGGCGCCATCGTTCTTCTTGTCGACGGCCATTTTGTCCAGGACAACATCCACTGGGCATTTCTTGCCTGCGGTCAGAGAGACAATCCGCTTGTCGGCCAGAGACGTTGGCAGGTCGTAGCTTGCGATGCACTTGACGAGGCGGGCGACGGCGCTGGGGCGGAGGACACCCAGGTAGCGAGCGAGTTCGGCCTCCTTGACCATGCCAATGGCGACGGCCTCGCCGTGGAGAACCTGGGGGGTGAGGATGGCCTCGTAGGCATGGCCAATCGAGTGGCCGAAGTTGAGCAGGTTGCGCAGCCCGCCCTCCTTCTCATCGGCGGAGACAACTTCGGCCTTGACACGGGCCGAGGCCAGCACAATGCGCTTGAGAATATCGCGAATGGGCGCAAGGTCGGCGGAGGTAGCCTGGGCGGGGCGGCCGCGCACTGTCTGGATGACGAGGGCGGCGTTCTCCTCGAGAGCAGTGAACTCAGCCTCGTTCCAGATGGCGGCGGTCTTGACGACCTCGGCCATGCCGTTGATGAACTCCCGCGTCGGCAGCGAGCCAAGGAAGTTGAGGTCGATGTAGACACGCTGGGGCTGCCAGAAGGCACCGATCAGGTTCTTGCCCAGGGGGGTGTCGATGGCCGTCTTGCCGCCAATGGATGAGTCAACCATGGCCAGTAGCGTGGTGGGCACCTGGACGAAGCGGACGCCGCGCATAAAGGTAGCAGCCACATAGCCAATCATGTCGCCAATGACGCCGCCGCCGAGGGCAATGATGACGGTGTCACGGGTGCACTTTTGCTCCAGCATCCAGTCCTCGATCTCGGCCTTGGTTTCGCGGCCTTTGGAGGACTCGCCGGGCGGGATAGCGTAGGTCAACAGGCGGGCGCCCGCAGCCTTGGAGCCGGGGCGCACCTGCTCGAAAGTCGTGCGGAAGGCATCGACGTAGAGCGGCGACAGGTTGGTGTCGGTAATGAGGACGTAGGTCGACGAGGGGATGTTGTGAAGAAGATCGCGGGGCACAAAGTCGAGCCAGATGCCGTGGTCGACGACAATGCTTTCCTTGCCCAGGATGGAAATGCGTGTCGGCTCATGGCCGTTTGTGAGAGCTGCAGCGGCCATTGTCGCAACTGGGCTCTGTCCACTACTCGAAGGGCGTCGAGCGTGGTCTGGGGGATCGTGGGTAGAGGGATTGGTGTTGGTGGAAGAAGTTGAGGGGATTCACAACCAGCTTGCCCTCGATGACTCCTTCTTCAAACGGCCGTTTTTTCGCTGCGTTTGGCCTATTTTTTTTTTTTACTCCAAAGAGTCATAAGGTGTTAGCTGGCATATGTTGCTAATGGACCGCTAGTCCGATTGCGGTGTCTTTACAGGGCGAACAGGGGTTGCAAAGGCCAGCCCTGTCAGTGAGTTTTGCGCTGTTTTCAGCGGTGGACGGAAAATCTAGCGCCGACAATAAAGGCAACCTGGGGGGAAAGAAATATTCAACTGTAATAAGTTGTAAGGGCGTATTACTCCGTACTCCGTATGGGTGCTGAAAGTATGTGCGCGGAGAGATAAAATTTTGTACATGGAGTACCTAAGTACCTGTACCACGTAGTCTGGCTTCCGTAAGTACCTTTTGCGCAACAGGTACAATTTGAATGTATTGCGGGCTGACAGAGTACTAATAAGGGATAATATTATTCGTCCCCACACTCCGGTCTTCGGAGCACGGGATTCGTCCTAGTTAGACAATACAACACAACACGGTCGCGGTTGCTTGTATTTCGATTACGCCGTTTCCGACAAACAAACCACATGGTAGTACTCGCTGCACGATCAATCACCGCCAATCTGATGGGCTCTGACGGGCGACAAAAGACAGGCAATGCCGACCGAACGGGGAGACAGTCGGACCACAGCACACGCCACTACCAGGCGTGGGAGAAGTCGGTGCTGGCATAGCACACAAGACATATTGTCACAGGATCACAAAGTCAGCATCCCATGGGACGCGATCACATCACATGGTGCAGGGAGACGATTGAGGACTGATGAAAGATTGTCGCCAACAGACAGCAGCATCGACAACAGCATCACGCTCGAGACAGTACCAATGATGACTTGGGACCGCTTGCCAGATCACGGCAGTGACACCAAAACCTTCCTTGGTGGACGTCCAAATGCCCACTCGATCGTCAAAGACACCCACCCCTTTTTCGTGCCAACAAACACCAAATTGTCACCTCCTACGGCGTCCCCCCTGGGCTGTCTCACTGTTCTTACAGCCCATACCAACCGCCGCCTTGCCAGCACGCCGAGGCAGCACCCCAGTCCGTTTGCGTCGAATACTGTGTTTGTCTGCGAGGAGACAAGAAGAAGCATGCATAGGTCAGCATGTGATGCAACAAATATATCTCAAGCCGTCCGAGACGGTCCTTTTTTTCTTTTCTTTCCTGCTTTTTTTCTTCAACAAACGCCTCCCGCAGGGCTGCGATGCCAGTCAACTTACCCGACCCAGACAGTGGCAAGCGTGTTCAGGGCAATTGTCTCAACCTGCGTCTCCGTTGCCTCTTCGCCTTCGTAAATGACCGTCTCGGCATCGTCGGGATTGCATACAGTCTGGGCTTCGGGGGTACTGTTTATGGCCGCGACATGATTAGTTCAGTTCCCGGGCTCCATGTTGCCTCTCGTGTTGGTCAAATGGGAAAAGGGCGGAAGGGGGGAAGGGGGGAGGGGGGGAGGGGGGTTACACAACTGACATGGTCAGGGTCGAGCCCACATAGTCTGTACCTATCATCAGCAGCCCGCTCTATTTTCTCATTGCATCCATGGCCTCCACGTGGCGATGCTGCCGCACGCTCTGCTTACAGGCTTCTGTCATCGTTGGCGCCAAGGCCGTGGTTGTTACGGTGTACGTGACGGTGAACGTCGTCTCGTAAATTGTAGACGTCGATGCTGCCACAGCGACCGGGGCGCGCTGGACAATGGCCGGCGTCTCGGCATCTGGGGCGTGGTCAGCCGACTCTGGTAAACCGACTCTGGTGAACCGACTGGTCCACCAGCCCACAACATAATTGCCGTCTTCGGTAATCTTTCCACTGTAGAGGAAGAGCACATACCATGTCCGCCGCGGCCGCCCCTTCTCCCACCGCCGCGACTTCCGCCACTGCTACCTCCTCCTCGACCCCCGTTGCCCGCTCCCGTCCCTCCTTCCCTAGGTTAGTTTTGGCGTCTCGTCCGAGGTTCTGGGAAGGCACGTTGTTCTGGCCCGCCGTATAGAAGCGCACACTACCGCAATGGAAAACGTACCTGGTCTGCCGCCACCGCCGCTGTTACCGCGGCCTCCTCCACCTCCCCGGGAGCCGCCTTGGAATGCCACTTTGTTAGCCCGGCCCATAATGCCGTTTCGACCGGCGTACTGCATTTCATCTCCCGATGTATAAACTTACCTCCTGCTCCGCCAGAATGGCCTCCACCGCCGCTACTCCCGCCGGAGTGTCCCCCGCCTCCCCCGGAGCGTCCTCCACCACCTTCTCCACCCCCTCCCCCTTTCCCACCAGGCCGCCCCCGTTCTCCCCCGCTCGGGCGACCACCACCCGTTCCGCCAGGCCGTCCTCGGCCACTACCGCCAGAGCCACCGCTGGAGCCGCTGCCTCCAGCCTGGCCCCCCCGACCTCCTCCTCCATGTCCTTCGTGTCCTTCGTGTCCTCCAGAGCTTCCCCCGCCGGTTGGCCTTCCACTACCACTGTCGGCACCACCGCCCTCGCCTTTTCCGGGTCTACCTCCCCCGGCCGAGCCATGGCCATCGTCTCCGGGCCTGTCACCACCACCCCGGCCTCCGCTTCCCGGCTCATTGTGTCCAGGCTAAATTGTGTTAGAAACCATAAATCTGTGGCGGACGGATCTCTCATGGGTCATCCCACCCCATGCCACCGACCACCGGGGGCAGCAGGGCGGCATATCGTAGTGTCACAGCCAGCATAGGAAAATAAACGTACCGCCGAACCACTTCCACCCCCACGCCCGTGCTCCCATCCCCAACCCCCCTTACCAAACCACGGGCGGCAGTCGCTGCAGCCTTGTGGGATGGCGTTTTGGGGAACCGGGGGTGGCGAGTCTACCTGGGGCGCCAGCGGCTGGCTTTGGTGGTGACATTGGGCGTTTAGGACGACCGTTGTGGCATACGCCAGTGACAAGATGCCTGTTGTCGAGAGTTTCGTGTATGTCGACAAAACAGTTGCTGTTGCCCCTGCAATGTATTGCGTGACCGTTTCGTCTTGACCCTGGTCGCAGCGGCCAGCAATATCAGGTACCTGTGCGTATACGGTATGGACATTTGTCGTCGTTGTCGTGGTGGCTGTTCTCGGAGGTCAGCAAGCGAACAAATCCATCTTTACCAAGCTGCCGCATATCTGGCGAGTCGGATACCATGTGACTTACTCGAGGCCTGCGGTGTGCTGGTCACGCCAACAGAAACGGTGGGTGTCATCTATAGACCATCATCAGTCATATTTTCAACGGGCACACAACACGCCCAGGGCGAGAAAGCCAGACAGGACAGGAAGATCTAAATTAGACCATCCTCATACCGTCACCACCGTCTTCTCCGGGGAGCCAATTGTCAAGGCAAATCTCCGTTGCACGGCAAAGTCGGAGTTGTCGGCTTGAATAATAATTGTCCACTGCCCAGACGACATCGCCGAAAGCTCTACAGCACTGGGTAGAAGACGCAATTAGACTGGGATTGATATCCTACGCTGCCCACACTACTATGCGACAGGATGAGCTTGAGGTGTATACATACCATGTCGACTGCTGTTGGCCCCCTTGGCCGGTGTTGATCGTTGAACAGGGGACTTGTGTTCCCTCGGGCGCGACAAGAATTGGTTGGACGGTGTCATTGCCACAGTCTAGAGTGTGAGTATGTGGTAATGTATTTGTGTCGACTTCCACCTCACTCTCCTCCTCCCCAGAGAGACATGGCCAACGATATGGGAGGCGCATACCAATGAACTCGGAAGTAAATTCAAATCGACTGTCAGACGTCCCGTCGATCAGGTATGATCCACCGTTCGTATAGTCCAGTCCGGAGCATGAGCAATCGGCTGCGAGCACACTTCTAGAGAAAGTGAAGGCGATGCCGAGCCAGAAAATGCCGAGGGAATATGCTGATGCCATTTTGCAACAATGACAACTCCTTGTGTCCCATGGGTGGTGATCGGAGCAACAGTATCATACAATGCTGACGATCTCTCGATTTTCCTATTTTGCACAGTATGTAAGGGCAACTATGGCTTGATTAACCTATACAGGGACGTCCTTTGCATACCAAGGGTGAATAAAGGGTAACCGATGACACAACGAAGGATCACTAAAGTGTCGAACTAGGGAGTGTCTTATGATATAAATACATAGCAGCGTAACAATCACAAGGTATGCGTCTCACAGGTTAACAACCAAGTTTCATCTCACCATCCTTCTTTGCTTCCGGGGTGCGGTGCGTCTGTGGGGGGTAAAGAGTGCCTTGAACCAGTCCAGCATGGCTCGGCATTGTGTAAAGAAATAACTTTTATAAAATTATGTAAAATGAATTAGGAACCAGGTAAGACCACACTCGGTAAAAAGGAGAAAAGTCTCACAGCAAGCATATTGACCGTATGTGCAGGACATCAAAAGTGCCGTATATCAATCAACCTGCTTTCGCGGGTGTTAACTATGTCACCAGGCCACCTTCACCAAGGCAACAATATATTTGCTTTCATCTAATTCATTTGTTTATTTCCCCGCCCGTCACCTTCCTTCCGTGTCTATTTTCTTCTCTCTCTGTGAATAGGCGATATTGTTGGTAGTATCTGATGGCGGGCTTATATAACCTCGGTCTTTAACCGTTCAAGAAACCTCACTACCAAACTACAGACTAAAACTCATGCATATTGCGTGGCGACCTTTATTATTCCTCCGTCGATGTATATTAATTGACTGCATCGAGAAGTCTGCCTCAATTACCCGGGCCTATACATAGTAGAAGGTGACCTAGCTTGCTGCCATGCGAGAAAGCCCAAACCAACCACCAGGCGGTGAATTGGGCGTATCGACAATGCACCGAATCATACCCATGCTAAAAGAAACAAACCTGTACAGCACGTTTGTTGTATTCCAAGGGTAGCGTCTTGTTTTGTCATGTTTCGGGACACAGTTTGGCCCGCTGAACAACAGGTTACATTAGATTTATAAGCGGACAATGTTCACGATCGTACAAATGGCTGCACGATATGAGACTATATTCAAATGTGATCTGTCGCAGTTGCATGGGTGCCTATTAAGAGGCCACCGGGGGAAATAGATATAACATAACCAAAAAGAAGAAGAAATTGCCTTCGAAACGCTCAAAAGACCAAGGTTAAAAATAAGAATGAAACGCCGCGAAAATGGTACTGTAAGGCCGCCTCCGTGGTATGGATACAGTTATTTATCAATAACACCGGCCCCGGGGCCATGAAAAAGATACGCTTTTGCTTCCATGTAAAGATGACCCAGCCGGGTTATGGAACCACGCGGGAAGTGACAAAAAGAAATGCTGAACGAAAAATGCTGCTATGATGAGGGGAAGGCTGGACAACAAACAAATCAGGGTCGAGCCGAATCAGCGCTTGATACGGCCATACTTTGTTGATTCTGCTCATGTCTTGCTTGGTCCTCCTTGCTGGTGCCGTAAAGGCCGCCGTTTATAATGTAATCAATGACCTGGGTTGTTAGAGGTGTGTGTGTCGTGGGTGCGTGGAGGGGAAGACGGGGGTACCAACCGCATTCGGAACGAAATATCGGACGCTCATCTTCTTGTGCAGAAACAACCGGACCTTGGTTGACGACAAGTCTATGGGTACACCTTGTGGGATCACCGAGATGTGCTCCGTCCACTTGCTTAATGCCTCGCGGGCTTCTTCTAGGTCAGTGCCATGCCGCTCGACGACGTAGAGCCCACCGTCGCCACCGAGTATACGGTCCAGATCGTCCGGGCTCCACAACCCAGGCGTGCTCATGGAGTGCATCAGATCAGCACCGCAGAGCAGAGCCACGCGTGCCTGCTTCCGCTTTCCAGTGTCGACACATTCTATGCCGCCCAGTTTCTCGTTGATCTCGTATCGAAAGTGGTCGAGCACTTGGGCAGTAGGCACGTAGCGAGGTTGTGTAGCCTCCCAGGGGTCAACCATGACACAATTCGTCGTATCCTCCACGGCCAGCTCACACATGCGAATACGATGGTGCGCCGCGGCCAAATTCGACTTTTTATAAGCGTCGGAAACAGGCGACAAATATATTCCAACGAGCTCGTAGGCATCCTCCACCATACGAACCCAATCCGAGGCCATTTCGCACATGCGGAGATCTGTACAAGCCATGTATTAGCGACGTCGGACGCCGGGCGGAACAGAGCATATCGGTACGGCAATGCCCTCGAGAACTTACGCATAATTGTAATCGGGCTGAAGGAGCCGCACACTACTAACACCAGCGGTATCCGGTCGGGGAGGTGTTGCTGTCGTAGTCTATAGGTGGGGAACTGGTACACCTGCGGCGTGGCTGCGGGGGACTGTGATGACGCATTCTGCGCCTGCTGTTGAAATAGTTGGGACGGTGAATGTTGAAGTTGTTCCCTCTGAAATAACTCATCTTCGTCTGGCAGCATATGCTGCATATCGTTTGAATATGACATCGCGACGGTTGGGTTGAAGATTGTGTGGTATTGGGATATAGTATGCGTCGGAAAGAATGAAGAGGGGACAGAACTGGACGGGTTCAACTAGAACAGGGCGAAGAGGCAAAATCAGGAATATGGAGATGCGCTATTCGCACCTTGTTTCTCCACTTTATTACACATTTGCTTAGTCATTTGTTATATCAGTACAGAAAAGTCTGTATCCTTCCTATCCACACTACTAGCGACTACTGCTTGACTTGCGGAATGGAAGCGCCGTTAGACAATAAAACCAGCAAGGCGTATGCCGTATTAAGATGTGCAATAAGTGAGAGTTTGGTTGGTAGAGCACAAATACGCAACGGCTTTTGACGGCAGCTCTGATGGGTATCAGTCTCGCTAATGATGACATAATCTCCCGCGAGTAGAAAGAGGATAAAATAGTGTAGATAGAAAAACGACATCTATGGCGTATTGGCGTAGGCTGCCATGGAAGACATAGTGTGGTTAGGATGTTATGAGCGATACCGGACTATTCTGAGGTCGGCTCGGGGTTGAGGAACACAACTAGCGTGGTGTATGTTAAACTGCGCGTTCGCTCCGTTCATTGTTGGAGGGCTTCCTGTGGGCCAGTGCACGGTTTAAAATAAATAAATTACTTAATCTTCCCTACGAGGCCTTGCTGCCTCACCGTAGATATTATGAAAATATACCGCGACTTATATATAATTCGAGAAATGCGCGGCGCTTGCTTCGTAGGCGTTTTAATTTGAATTAAGTGTTTAGAAATAAAAAAGAGGAAGACGACTGTTACGGAACAACCCCCGCGGGCCTTATTACGGCGAGGACAATATAGCCGCCCCCCTTAAGGGGAACGGGGGATTAATAATGCGAATAGCGCAAGTGTGGCTAAAGGCTGGTGGCTTTAGGATACGGGATGAGGAACGGTTAATTGGGGAATAGACTAATTAAGAATTAGAATGTACGAATAATCTCGATAATTATTAATAAATATATAAGATTAAGGCTTTTTAAAATTAAATAAATAA
>JANSLP010000177.1:0-64544 GCA_029298735.1 Ophiostoma sp. CBS 140.51
GTTACTTCATTTTGTCAAGACGGTGAGACACACAGAAATGGGGCAGAAAAAGACCAAAAGCGATGCGCCAATGCTACAGTCGTACTGTGAACAAAAAGATAAAGACAAAAACAAAAAAAGATATTCCACAAGAAGAAAAGAACCAAAATAGCCAACATCAAACATGAGTCACAAAAAAACAGCAAAAACGACCAAAAGCGATCCTTATTTAAACGCGCTCACTCACTACGCCGGTGACTCGCCCCTCTACTACTTGACCGAGCCCTGCCGTTTCGACGGGCGCGACCTATTGCGGCACGGATCGATAGACTTTGCCTCGGGACACTGTGTGTTGGGGGACTGCGGACTGGAAGCGTCTAGCTCTCATCCTCCGTGGTGTTGCCCTCCGTCTCGGGTAAGCGCTCCAGAATCCACTCGCGGGCATCTTCGGCATGCTCCTTAAGCATACGGCTGAGGCCCATAAAGGGGCTGCGGACAACATCGCCGAAGCGGCGTTTGTTAATCTTGCGGGTGAACTCGCTGGTCTGCCAGCAGGCATGGTCGGTGCCGACGTAGACACGTGAATGGGTCTTGTACCATTGTGTCAGATCAGGGTCGGCATCGCTCTTAACAGCCCGGAGGCTGCCATTCACAAAATTAACGACACCGTCAATGCGAGATTTGCAGTCTGATATGTTAGCGGCGGCTATACAAGATTAACGAATCGAAGGCAGGACTTACCTCGGTTGACCAAGAGAACTTTGACGCCCAAGTAGGCATTGCCGACACCGAGAAGGAAGATTTGCTGGGCGGACTCGGAGATCTGGAGATAGTTGTCCCAGATGTAGCAGACCAACTCCTGGATCTGTGACTGCATGACCTCTTCGCTTATCCGTGGGATGAACGACTCGCTGGTATTGTCCTAGCATGGTGTTAGCCGTGTCGGTATGCCTGCATTGGAAGAAGTTGCAACTCACCTCTGGCTGGGTGTTGTAATGTGGGACATTAATGTCAATAATACCAAAGCCTTGCCCAATGGCCCAGTCAATGTATGACATAACACCATCGTTCTGTAGTCAGTCAGTAAGCAGAAAGCAGCAAGGCATTATGTTAAACCCAGACTGCACGTACCATCCACGAGTTGTGTGAGTCGAGAGAATTGTCCAAGACATCGGGCTGTGCAACGAGCTCTGGCCTATGGAAGAGTTAGCAATTAAGAGCAAGACGGGAGTGAAAAAGGGGCAACTTAATCAAACATACGGGTCGTGGATGATGACAATGATCTTCTTGGCAGTATGTAAACTACGCGTAACAAGAACCTGGCCTTCAAAGGACTTGTAGATGGCGCTGCGCTGGATGAACAGAGGAAACATACCGTGCTTCTGAGACAGCACGTGGCGTTGGAAAGTGCGGACAACATCGTGCAGCCGCAACGCGCCCTGGGACTGCAGATCGGGCACATCAACGACACCAGGGCGCATGCACTCCCAGTAGGGAGCCTGGTGGGCCTGAACGCGGGCAAGGAGTCGAGCGGCATCCTTACGTAGCTTGGGGATCTCAAACTTCGGTGGCGGCTCACCCATGAGTGTGCGGGCAACGGCAAGAGCCGCCGCCGAGATGGCCTCGAGGTTGTAGCCGCCCTCAAGACAGACAGCCACCTTTCCAGAGGCAAGAGACATGAGCATATGCGTCATGTGAGCGTAGCATTCCGGCGTCACATAACAGCCGCCCAGTTCATCGCCTGCAGCAGCATCGAACCCGGCCGAGATGATAACAAAGTCCGGGTTGAACTCGTTGGCGATGGGCATGACAATCTTCTGGAATGCGGCAATGTACTCGCCGTCGCCCATCCCCTGCTGGTCCCAGCCAATGTTGATGTTGCGGCCTAGGCCTTCGTTGATACCGCACTTGTCAATGTTACCGTCAGGCACGGAAGGGTCGGCAGGCGCGCCAGGGTAGAACTGGCCATCCGAGTAGACGTGAAGCGAGATGTACAGCACGTTAGGGTCGTCGTAGAACATGTTCTGGATGCCGTTTCCGTGGTGGACATCCCAGTCTAGAATCAGCACTTTCTGGCACAGGTCGGGGTACTCCTTCTGGCAGACACGCGTGGCGATGGGCACGTTGTTGAACAGACAGAAACCCATGGGCTGGTTGTACTCGGCGTGATGGCCAGGCGGCCGGATGATAGCAAAGGCGTTCTTGACATCGCCACGCACGACAGCCTTGCACGTCTCAATGGCGCCGCCCGCCGACAGCAGCGACGCCTCGTACGTCATGGAGCCAACATACAGAGAGTCTCTACCCTCGTCCATGGTTTTGCTGATGAACCGAAGCTCATAGGTTGGCTTCTCGGAGAGATTCTTCACCCATTGGAAGTGATGGGGGTGGTGAGACAGCAAAATCTCCTCTTCCGTAGCGTTTCGTGCGGCGATGCGCCACATGTACTTTGTCGGGCATTTCTGGATGATTTTGATTAGGTCGGCGTCAGAGCCGTTAAAGACAAGCCCGGCACGCTTGAAGGCGCCCATGATCTCGGAGATGCGCGCTGGGTCCTCGGGGTGGTGCGGACCCGAGCCGAAATCGGCATTGGCGTGTAGTTTCATGCGGTCATCGTAGCAGCAGCCGGTCGGCAGCAGGCCGCGCCGCTTGAAGTCGACGGGGTAGCCCATGGGGTCGTCCTCGTCGTCATCGTCGTCCAGGTTGTCATCATCGTCGCCCTCATTGCCAGTTGACGGGTTGTTGTTGCCGTTGCTGCTGCCACCGTTGCTGTTGCCGTTCGATTTGGTGGAAAAGCTGTTTGTTCCAGCTGCTTCAGTTGATGCGACAACAGGAGCAGCAGACCGCGGCCGTTCCATGCCATCCATCACTACGTCATTGTCTGCGCCCTCCATTGTAGCAGAGATATTGAGCAGAGATGACGGGAGAAAAGAAAAGAGGGGAGAGACGTCCAGTCTCTCCCTGGAAGCAGGGGCGTCTGTGGCCGACACGATACTAGTGCGTCCGATATGATCCTCGTCAAGAGAATACCGGCAGACGACAGAGCGTCAGAAGCATAGAAGACACGTCCTTGGCTGGATCGTCCCTTTACCTCTTGTGGATATCAGCCACAGGAGATATGGAGCAGCGTAGTCTTGTCGACCTCGATGCGAGTTCTGGGGAGTGTTAGCATAGTCTTCTTTGCTTCTGATTCTCCTTTGACAGCCGCCGACTGCGAGGTGCATTCGTCCCGCAGACGTAGACCATTGCAGGCCAAGCCCAGAGAAGCTCTTGGGTTCCCAGACGCGCTTGCGACGGGTAACCTTAGCTCAGAGACGTGCATCTCATCTCGCACGATGCACGCCTCTCTTCCGCCTTGCCTCTTGGGAAAGAAGACCATTTGACGGACAAAGAATCAATTCCAAGGAAGGACAACCTTCTGGAGTAGAAAGGGAAGTGGAACACACCGTGATCTTTTGTCGTGACGTAGCTGTTCAAGTCGTTACAATATAAATGCGAAAAGAATAAGGACAGCCTTCCTCGTCCTTTTTCACAAAAAAGAATACTTTTGTTGCGCCGACCGCCAACGCTTCTCGTCTGGCTGTTTGAAGAAACAGCCCACTGAGAAACGAGCTTGAAGAGGCCTTGTCGTTTTCAAGAGACCACAGTCAAACGGTGTGTGGGGGTGGGTGCTGGTGGTTTGTTGTTTGTGGGCTCTGAACCGACAATGGCCGATTGGGGGATGGTGATTAGATCCTGAGCAATTCCAGTGTGTTTCCCAAATTGTGGTGGTTTTGGGACAAAAGGGCCCGCCAGTTGAAAACAAAGGCGAAAGTAATAAAGGGCAGGCGCGTGGGAAGGCTGGGAGGCGGGCAAGACCAACGCCTAAATTTGGCGGGGGGCGGACAGCCTTGTGTGTCGGTGCTGGTATTCAGTACAGTAATATTTAGGGACCTAGGGAGCATCAGGGAGCTACTGCCCACGCTGGGGCATGGCGCCCTGTAGCCAATCCTGGGCCAGGCCACGAAGTAAACGACCTCGCTAAACGGTCTTCACGAGGCAGTTGAATCGAAACACGGTTTTAACATATGGACAACTTATGGCAGGAAACACGGGTTGATTTGTCGGTCTAGTAGTATCTATATTGGTACCGTTTCTACTACACACATGGGCTCTAAAAAAAACTCCTGGGCGAAAAGAGGTTGAAATGTACTTCAAAATGGGAGGCGTCATAAATGGGCCTTTCACGAGGAGAGAGGCAGTAAATGCTGTAAAAGGGTCTCTATCTGCTTCTTTGACTTCACGGGTTCAGGAGGCCCGTGGGGATCTCGGGCTTTGAGCGAAAGAAGGATTCTTCGGGGCGCCAGTCAAGGCCGAGGCCGATCATCTCGCCCACACGTGTACACTCGGCCTCTGTCGCTGGGTCGTCCCAGTCCAAAATACCGCCGTGGCACTGTCCCATCATCCTTGTATATACGGGCAGACAAAGGACACCGCTTGACGGTTGCGTGATCGCGGGGAACTCCGTCTGCATACGACGCCAGCGTTCGTGGATCACACAGTTCAGCGCAAGGGTCAGGCTCTCTGTGTCAAACTCAAAGTGCGGGTGGCGTTGACGGATGTCCTGGATCAGACGCAGCTTTGTGAACTTGTGGCCGTTCTCCATGTAGTGCAGCAGCTCTTCGGGAGAAAGCTTGCACATTGTGGAAACAACAGTGCGGTTCTCTCGCTGCTCGCCCCAACCAATACGCGCCGCATCTTTCTCGGAGAGTTCAAAGTCCTGGTAAATGTTAGACACGGCAATTCCTAAGAGATAAAGCATGTTACGGGAATATCTTACAGCACCAATGCGCACATTGGCAATGGACGGACACATCGTCAGCTCGATAATGTCCTCGACTGTGCGCCACAGATCCTTGAGCTCGCCGAGTTCACTGTTCGACAGCGCACGCAGCTGGTTGATGCGTATGTCTCTCCCCGACGGGACGAAGAGGTTGGGCCGAGTCAGGTCACCATGGAAATAGTATGCATACCGCATCCAGTGGTACAAGGCCCGACGCAAACGGAAGTTCTCCCGCTCCGTCAGGCTACGCGTCATCACCGGCGATGCGTTGAATCGGTGTTGCGGGAATATGCGTTCCCAGCCGCGGACGGTACGGCAGGCCGACAAAATGCGGTCAATGTCGGAATGCTCAACCCGTGCCTCTACACATGAGATTTTCATGGCTGCAGTGTGCCCCGGGCAGTGTTTTGGGAGCGTTCCACCAGGACAGAGAACTGCATTTTGGCGGCGAATGCGCTTGTCCAGCCAGGTACCCCATGGGATGGTTAGGTCGGCAGGTGACGCCTTGACAACCTGCAGCAGTCCATCAAAGGGACTGAACTCCTCCTGGGCAATGCACAGCACAATGGAGGTCCGGTTCGCTGCGAATATGTTGGAGAAGCGCTTGTTGGTGGCAGCTAGACTGAAGGCAGACGCTATGTCCAGGTGCTGGAATACTTCCACCAAGACCTCGACTGGCGTACGGTCCAGAACAGTCCGAGTGCTGGTGGTAAAGTTGATAGTTTTGGTCTCATAAACCGCGCCTGCTGGGATAGACGTTGGCGGGAGACGTCCGATACCCGCCATGCTTCCGGGCTTCCCAAAGGCGCCGTCGGACGAGCCGTGCGCCGCCCGGGACGGTGACATGCAAGCAGCAAGCGACATTTTGCTGATCAAAACGGAGTGACCGAGGAAAATGTGGTTTGAAAATTGAAGGGACTTAAACTTGAGAATACAGGCACAGTTGTGCGACGCTATTCTGTTGTTGGAAGTTTAAGTCGTACTTCGGTGTTGGTTCTTGGTTGTTGGATGTTGGTATCCGGTTTGTTCTGTCCCCTGTCCTAGCCCTGTTAGCTGTTGTGTCCAGGAACGAGAAAGCAAGAGACAAACGACTGTGATAAAGAGAAGGAGTCAAGCTTACCAATTATAATATATCAAGCTTCGTAGTTATTGAGATGGATGTTGTGTTGGGTAGTTGTTGATTTGAGCGTTCGAAAGTTGATAAGGCTGAAGATATGTCGAATGGTGATGTAACGTGGGGAAAAAGCGTTGATGATGGGTTTAGAAGGGACAATAGACAGTTAAAAAGTTGAAAGAAGAAAAGAAAAGAGGTATCTTCTACGGCGACAGGCCGATGGAAAAGAGCAACTGGGATAGAAAAGCCGCCCACGGCTCGGAACCTGTCTCGATATCTATGAATCGAGAGGCCCGACCCGTCGTTCTCGCTCTTGTAACTCAAAGACTGCACACCCCGCCGTTGGGGCTATCTAGAAGGTGCACAATGCTGTTGTTGGAGGTGTTGATCAAGCTGAAGGTGTTGATTTGGTTGATTGTCGTCACTTTGACGGTGGCCGGAAAGGCCGTTGATTGCGATGCCATACAGGCTGTCTCGCGCAAAGGCGCTGCAGCCATGTTCGTTGAAGGCGAATTGATGTGGAGCGATTGTGCAGGTGTAGATGATATTCGTGTTGCACAAATGGATGAGGGTTATCGTCGTGGATAGGGCGGGATGAAGCGGCGTAAGGGATGGTCGAGAAAACGAGTGTTAATGCGCAAGATACACACAAAATTGTTGATGGTAAATAAGGAAGGAGCAAGGAGAGGACAGGTGAATGAGAAAGGGGAAAGCACGACCAGGCGACGCGTCGGAGCTTGACAACACAGGCGAAACAAGCTCTGGGGTAATGTGGGTACCCTTCGCCTGTCTCACGGGAGCACTAATTACGGCACATGCCCTTGAAATGAAGCGAGCGTCACTGGCGGCCTGGATGTCACAAAGGCGCACGTGATGCGTTTAATGGGATGAAGTATAGCCAATATTATTGACAGACATCAACACCGATACACTCGACTGTAATAATTGTCCATAGTTTATAATTCGAAAAATCGAAGCAAGTTCATACAACTTTATGGTCCGAAAACTTGAGACGACTCCGTTCAAAAGTTATAAGCCGAAATATCAAAAATTAGTTGTCCTGGTATGCCTGTCTTATAATTCTTTTGAAAATATAAACAAAATAAATAACTTTGAAATGCAGCTAATAATCCGAAAAACGCCATGAAGATAATTATAACTGACACAACTTGCTGCAAGACAGAAGACTGACAGCCCTTCCCCGTCTATTTCTCCGGCTAACTTCCACCTATGCGAAGAGAGCCTTTGCATCAAAGCCGTCGCGCTTGATCTTCGTTTCGCCGTTTGTCCGCAGACCCAGGTTGTCTCTCTTGACCAGAAGTTCGCGCTCCCGGTCTGTGCGGTCGCTGTGCCGCTCAGACTTCTGCTTGCGCAGCTCGGAACGGACCTGGTTGGGCGACACGAACTGCTTGTTCTCGTAGATGATGGGGCCACCGAAAGAGCCCTCCTGGATAACAATAGGCGTCAGGACGAAACGGGGACCAATCTCGACAAGGTCAATATTGCTGTCCTTGGGGTCCTTGGACCTGATCTTGCTGGCAATCTCCTCGTCGTTGGCATCGGCGTTTGCTGCTGCCAGCTTGCTGGCCTCCACCTCGTTGATCTGGTAGTTGCGCACCCACACCTTGCCGTCGGTAATCGTGAAGCCCATGACGTGGTCGATGAACGGCTTGGAGCGGCGGGCGCCTTGTGGGACGCCAAAGATGTGGAGGAACAGCTCCTTAAGGAGCTGCAGGTGTGGCTCTTGGTCGAAGGCGGCGTCGAACGAAAGAACGGGACGGGAGCCCTTGAGGCAGTTTCCGGTGAAGTGGAGTTCCTCCATTGTGTGCACTGCGAGGAAGTTGTCAGTATGGGTCGGCATGGGCCTTGGAGAGACGGAGGCCTGTACTCACAGTTCTGGACGTGCATCTTCACCGTCGGGCCGTTGGGGACCTTGCTCATCCACATGTACAGATCCTTGCCCTTGCGCGCCTCGAAAAACAGAGTGTTGTTACAGTTGTAGAGCTCGGCGAGTTCGTTGAGCTGGAACAGCTTGGACTTGGTGTCGAACTTGACGTCCTTGCGGCCGTGGGGCATCATTGCGGCGAGGTCATTCATGAGGTGGCGGTGTCTGTAAAATTGGGTTAAAATTATTTCCTCCAGTCTCCGTACAACTGCATAGCCCCCTATCTCCCTCTTCTTGGATCACGAACCTGTAGGTAACGCCTCTCGATGACAGAATCAGCACGCGCTGACGGTTCTTCTTGAGCGCATCGCTCCGGGCATCGCTCTTCTCGCCACTGGCCTTGGCCAGGGATTTGTATACGGCAGGCATTTCGTGGATCGATTTCGTGGAAAACGGACTGGTGATGTTGTTTTGTTGAAGTGTTGTGCAGTTCTTCTTTTCCGGTGAAGAATACATCCTGCAGTCGTACTCTGTACTTCAGTTACTATCGCCAATTTTTTTTTACTGCCAAACTTTTTTCTTTTTGGCGGCAGGACTAAATCGCGCTAGTCCAGGAACAGAAAGCGGTCAACGCTAACCAGTTTCAACGCCCAAGTACCCTTGTAGACCGGCATAATTGCATATCGGAGATAACATGTGAACTACCAAGTGTGGAATACTTTGAGAGGAACATCTCAGTGAAAGCCATGACGCATTTTTAGCATTTTAACGGCCATTTCATCATAAATCACTACTTTGACTCTCTACCCCATTATTGGAAGAGCAGACACACAAGGAGAGTATACATGTAAATGTGTAGAGGGAACAAAAAACACCATCCTGACAAGAGAAAATAAACGTCAAAAAGGGGAAGGGAAAGGCAGACAAAAAAAGAACATGAAAGAATAAAAAAAACAGACATAAAATGGGAATTACGACCAGGCCGCTCTCATAGCGCAGGGCTTGTTACGGACACACGGTCCTGTTCGCAGTACGCCACGGATCAAGCTTCTCGTCCCTGTGCCGAAATTCCCAGCATGGCCGCCGCATAATTTTAGCCTTGGACACGTTGCGCCCCTTGCCGTAAAACACCTCGAGAGAAAGAGCTTAACAGCACTTGCCGCCCTTTCCTGCGGCGTCCTCTGCAGGCTTGCTGAGTGAGATGTTGGTGCCTGCACCAATCGTGGCCTGGGCGCCGTCGCCGCTGTCGAGGGCCTTGCTGGAAACAATGCGGTAGATCTCTGGAGGTGTGAAGAAGTAGGATTAGCACAACGGTCATCTCGTGGTGCCCTGGACCGGGACGAGGAGGAAGATAAAAGTAGAGCAGTGACATACCAGTCAGGATGTTCTGGAACGCGAGCTCAACATTGCTGGCGTCGAGGGCCGAAGTCTCGATGAACGAAAGGTGGTTTTCGCCTATCGTGGTCAGTGTCAACATCCAAACTCTGAAATCTCAACACGTCTGGGCGGAAAGGTTGACATACTCGCAAAGGCTTTGGCCTCCTCTGTGGGAACGGCGCGAAGGTGCCGCAAATCGCTCTTGTTTCCGACCAGCATAATGACAATGTTCGCATCGGCATGGTCTCGTAGCTCCTTCAACCACCGTGTGACGTTCTCGTAGGTCTGGTGCTTGCTGATGTCGTAGACAAGCAGGGCGCCGACAGCGCCGCGGTAGTAGGCCGACGTGATAGCACGGTACCGCTCCTGGCCGGCGGTATCCCAGATCTGCGCCTTGATGGTCTTGGAGTCGACCTGGATGGACCGGGTGGCAAACTCGACACCGATCGTAGACTTGGAGTCGAGGTTAAACTCGTTGCGGGTGAAACGGCTCAACAGGTTGGACTTGCCGACGCCGGAGTCACCGATTAGGACGACTGGAAGGGAGAGAAAGACACTATGTTAGCACCGCGATTCGTAGTTTGGTTGGACAGGTAATCTCGGCTTCATGGCCCGTCCTCATCCACCGATGTATCCGACGACACCAGGTGGGATTCCGTCATCGTTCTCGCTGTGTCTGGTCGCATAGATGTGGGGGTAAGTTCGAGGCTCACCTTTGAAAAGGAACTGCACAATCCAGCGTTAGCAAAAACGAACAAAAAAACACCGCTTTGCAGTGTCGCATTGGCCGAGCATAGCTGCCCTCCCAAAACGCAATCGCGACGTGCATCGTCGGCCTCTCCTGAGAGACAAGAAGGGAGGTGGGCAGGCAGGAAAAAGGGGCATCTGTCGAAGCCACGAGGCAAAAAAGAGGGGAATCAAGGGGAAAGCAAAGGGAGGGGCGGTGGTGCTGCTCACATCATATTCGTCGTTGGCCATGGTCGCTGGTGTTCGTAGAGCAGTTTGATGGGATCGAGGGTCGTTAAAACGTTGGTCGTGAGGGTCTCAGTCGTGGATGATGCGGAGGGATGGGGTTGGAGAGAGGCGCGGTGTGAAAAAGTAATGGTGAATGCGGATTGTGTGGATGTTGAAGCGGTGGTGAGGTTCGGCTTCTTTTGCAAGAGAAAGAGGGACACCCTGTAGTGAAAGGACTGGACCGCAAAGGGGTTGTGGGCAGGGGGCGGTGCCTTAACGACGCGAGGACAGATAGGGCGCTGTAAAATAGCGAGTGCCTGTTGCAGGCAACAGAATTGTATGGTGGAACAGCACAGCACACCCGCCAGGGTACATATTCAGTGGCCAGATTGTCGCCGAATCAGGGGTAGCTGGACTGCTGGAGTGCCCGGGGGGCGAAATAGAAGGCAGCAGACACCTCTTTGTAGGGGAGCACCAGTAATAGGGGATTACATCTGCGGGGCCCCTGTTTGTAACGGCACTGGCTCAGAGAGACCCGCCACTAAGAAAGCACCAGTGGGGCAGATAGGGAGGGCGATCGTTTAAATACATAGACATAGCTCCTCCTATTTGAAACAAAACTGGCAGCCTTTGCAGTCCACTTCATACAATGTTCCTCGTCGGCAATTTTATCGTCTGTTGTTCATTTGTTCGACAATTCGGAAACTTTTCCTGCCGAGACGATCACTTGATATGTTGTAACACGGTTGGATGTTCAGGATTTCCGCATCTGGCGTGGCTTGTCCTTTGTTAATCTCAATAGGGCTGCTGTATTCTTTTGGAGTCTTTTTTACCAATTGCGACTCGTCTATTGCGATATTAATTTCTGTTTTGCGTTAGGCTCGTTTGGTCCCGGTGAGCACGTGCATCTCCCGTCGGTATGTCAACACTCTCATCGCTCCTTCCGTTCATGGAGGTCAATATTGAAGGGGAAAAAATCACAGTGTTTTGTTTTGGTGCGTTATTGCCAAAACAATTGGCCAACGGAAATTCTTTCTCCCTCCATCAACACACTATTGAAAGCCATTTTTTCCAACGAATACCACCGCCGTGGTCCAAGAACAATCAAAGCGCCAAGAAGCTTCATTCAACAGTCTCCAAAACTGACGACCCGCAAGCTTCTATGAGCTGACCAGCATTGCTGGGAGGTATGAACGGAGTCAACCGCGAAAATGGCGCGCGGAAATGCAGTCAAATCCGAGCCATCTGCCAGTGCCACGACGGAAGACACAGATGATAACACCTCTGTCACATCTACTCCGTACGATTCGGAAGATCCGGACGCGGAGTATAGTGTCGAGGACATTTTGGCACAGGACGATGACATGGACGGCGTCACCAAGTACCTCGTGAGATGGACCAACTACCCTCTCGAGAAGTGTACGTGGGAGCCGGAGGAGAACATGGGCCATGAGCTTCTTGAGGACCTGTGGGAGGAGAAGAAGAAACGGCCAGACTACAAGCCGTTTGATCTCTCCCTGTATTTAGGGGCGCTCGCGGACAAAGAAGCGAGGCATCTTCGCCGGAACCTGAAGCGGAAAAGACTTGGCCTGCCCGAGACACCTCCCTTCTCGATGGACGACGAGGTTGTTATGAGTGAGCCTGTCCCAGGGACTGAGACCAGCTTGGACGCTGCAGATGCTATCACGGGCCAAGACATTGTATCTGCAGTCGCAGGGCTATCCAGTGCGCCGGGCGCGGCGGACACGGCAGATCTAACGAGTGCGGCAGAGCTGGCCAGTGAGAATAGTATCTCCGCGCAACTCATCACAGACCTCACCAACGACTCTGGCGACGACCTGGTTGTGTTGGATGCCATCTCCGCCCCAGCCACTCCAAAATTGAAGAAGAAGAAAAAGAAGAAGAAGGACGACTCGACAAAGGAAAAGGCCGATTCGACCAAGGATAGGCCTCCCACGGCAGAGAAGTCTGCTTCAAAAAAGGACAAGACTATGTCCGAAAAGGACAGGACTGTGCCTGCAAAGATCAAGGTTGTGTTCATAAAGAAGACCGGTGCTGTATCAAAACCGGCACTCAAAGACGAAGGCAAAGATGCTGTCGAAGCCGGTACTCCGCGGCCAACAAGTAGCTTCTCTTCAACTTTGGTGACCTCGGGTGACCTTCCAAGGAAGCCGAAACGCATTGAGAAACGGAAATTGACAGACGGGGAGAAACCAGCCGATAATACGGATGTTACAAAAGCCCTCAAGGGTCCAAACGGAGGTGCCCGCCGCGTGTCCGAACCGGGACCTTCAGCTCCTCCAACGGCAAACAACAAAGAGCCGGCTACGGTGCGCAAGCCGGGTCAAGGCCCGGAAACAGCCACCCGTAATCCCAGTGCGTTCTCGGCACGGAGATCGGCAACGACACCACAAGTTCAAGTTACTGGCAACGCTTTCAACAGCGGCGAGAAAATTCGCAAAGGGCCAACCCTCTCTAGTGCCATGGTTGACCCATCGAAGCCCCGGCAGCTGTTTACAAAGCGACGCACACTTCGCCAAGCCGAAATTTTACAGAGAGATAAGGTTGATGCCGCCATAGAGCCCTCGTTGCTGTCTGGACTCTTTCCTATCTCCAAAGGTCCCCCGAGTACCCCTGCCGCCTCCTCACCCAAGCCTCCTGTTTCCAGCCCAGGGTTGGAGCCAATGCCAACTGTGACACCGACACAGCCTCAGACGCGATCAATCCTTGCTTTAAGACGTCACTCAGAAATCGCACCCAAACGAAAGAAATCCGTCCATTTCTCTGATCTAGGCAGCGGTGATGATGGATCATCTTCTGGTCGAGTTTTGAAATCACCGCCAGCTGTTGGTTTTGCTGCAGGTGATGAAGACGATGTTGCGATGGACATCTCACCCACCGAGCCAGGGAAGATCAGTGTACCGATGCCTGACCGAGCCATCAAGCTCCTCACAGGCTCACAAACAAAACCAGTGGAAGCTATCTTCAGCGTTACGGCGGAAGCATACAATACTGAAATACAAATTGAAGAGGTCTTTGGCAATAACCTCGTACGCTTCGATTACTCTTGCTTGGCAGATACACTCCTTGAGCAACTAGGCAGCCTAAGAGAGAGAAATTTGTTCTCTGGAGACATCAAGGCGAGTCCCCAGATACCGTCCAGCGGGGAGAAGTTGGAGACCATATCCCAGAGGTTAAAGGCGATGAATTGTGCCCTTTTTCTTCTCAAGCCTACGTTTGCGATGTTATTGTATCCCTCGCGGTGTCAGGAATGGAGTGAGCAGGCTTTCGGATTTCCGGTCCGTGAGGCGGGGCAAGCAGCAGGACCGCTCCGGTATGTCGTTTTCAAGACATATTTTGATGGATCGTGTTTCCTTCGACCTCACAATGGGGCTGCTGGCGACTTGACTATCCCCTCCAGCGTCGATGATAGAGAACATCTTATGCGGGTGTTCGCCGGGCTGGATCGCAGCTCATTTGATAACTTGTTTCCTCGTCGAGACGGACCAAAGAAGGCGAAGAGGAATGTTTTCCTAGCATTCCCGCCGTCGCTGTCATCGTCCATGCAGCAACTAGCTCTCTGGATACGCGCCGTGGATGCCAGTTGTGCGATTTTTGATAGTGCGGTGCCAGGAGCTTGGATGGCATTCCGTGAAAAGATCTCGCTGGACTCAGAAGACGGAGCTATCGTCGTCCATGAGCTTGTCATAAGTGCGGTGCGCCGGTTCCCCGACCTGCACAACTTTCTTTCGACAGAGGACAGAGCATGCAGAATTTGGGCGCTGTCGCAGTCCATCATATCCCCGCCCATATTCTCCCCCATTGAGCCACTCAATCTCGACGAGCCGGGCATTGGCGAACGGGGTAATGTGCTAGCCGACTTCGGCAAAGTTACTTGGACGCAGCTATTTCCTCATGGGCTTGCGGTGTTGGTCACACCAACCTTTATAATGTCTGAGCCACGCCGCACTTATGATCTCTTTCGATGGATCTCTGATGCCCACCGAGTCGGCGACATGCTGGTGACCTTGGTAGCTGTACATGACATATGCTCTTTCCTCAAGGTCGTTGCCCAGGACAAGTACGTTCAGTACAAGAAAAAACTTGGAGATAAGGTGCAAAGACCGGGCCCAAATCGCAGGGAAAGTGGCACCCTGGCAGAAGAAACTGATCTGGACTGCCGCCTACGCTTCGAGACATGTCTTTTGGCGCATGAAATTTGCGAGACTCGAGAGACGGCTTTCTTCGTCCCAACTGTATTTGCCGAAAAGGGCATTGATTGGAACGACGAACAAAGCCTCGTCAACTGGTTTGGTTGGTGGTCCTTGGTGCATTTGGACCGATACCGCCTCTTCCATGTTGTGGGAACCGACATGGCCTTCAAGTATAAACATGCCGACTCGACTAAACGGACAATGTCGCTTCCCAACTTCAGTCCAGAGACAGTTGCTGACCCTGACGTTGCGAGAGAGCGAATGCAGGAGAACATGGACCGCGTGGCTCGGGTTCCTGATATCACGGATGGCTCATCTCAGACAGTATTGTCTAATCGGTCGTCGCTTCCTAAACAGGCCTTCCGAAGCCAACGGTTTCCGGACGACTCTGCAAACGCCTTCACCGGATTCTTGATGGATCTTAGCGACAAGCGGAACTTTTGGCGATTCTACGGATATGTCGTTTACTGGCGGGATCCTAACGAGGCCTTCAAGTACGGTTCGCTGAAATCCAATCCATACACGATAAAAGACTGGTTTTCTTTCACGTGGCCATTTACCACCAAGGCGTTCCGCACATACATTGGCTTCTTTTACTTGGCCGACGATTCCGGCTACAACCTACCGGCAAACCAAAGAGACAGACTGCCCCGGCACCCATTTGTCGTTATCTATCGCCCTGAGCAAGCCAACCTGTTTCCTTACAAGAAAACCGAGCTCCTTTTCTGGGACCCTCGGGCGCCAAAGAGGTTTCGGGGCCGGGACATGCTTTTTGAGACTAGGGATTTGACTGTAGGACAACGCGCCGTCCTGGATTTTGTCCGAAAGAATGGTCATGAAAAAAACAGAAACATGGCCCTCACCAGCGTATATATTGGTGGCAGGCATTTCAAGAGAGTCAACGACCGCCACGAAGGTGCTGGCCCTCCTCTCCCTTTGAGCGAACTCGACGCAACAATGGACTACCTCGAGAGCCTGGCATACGACTTTAAGGATGTCTTGCCACCAACGCGCAGTTTGATAGAGGCGAGGGGCTTCCAGGAGGTGGTTATGGCCGGCGACGCGCGGGATATAATGAACACGGAAAAAGGTGACAATGGGGGCAGCAGTGAAATGGCGGTCATGAATGGAGGGAACCGCAATGCCAGAATCGTGTTCCATGCACCCAGAGGCGAACGGCTGCGACACGTTGGAACTTCAAAATGCTACAACCGCTTCTACGATGCTGCGCATCAAGCGCGGATGCGAAACCCGCGAGCGTCATCGATGGAGTTCGAATACCGTCCTACGACGGAGTGGTACCGTGAACAGATTGAAGAGGGCCGGGACTATGACCACATAAGTGTTGATGGGTGGGAGCCTTTCTTCAAAACGTTCAAGATCAACCTAGGCGATTCTCATTAACCTGGAGGCTCCCTTGTACATAGGACAATACAAGCTTATTTGTTTGAACACGGGCGATGTAATAGTGAACAATATGTTGTGGTATTTGCTGTAACCTTGCCATGCTGTGCGCCTTCTCTACGGCCTCTCCACCAAAATTATAAAAAAGGGATGTACACAACAATTTCTAGTTATATAACAAATTTGGCCAACTGGCACAATGATATGGTACACTTGCTCTTCCCTCAAATACTCCTGTTGTCAGACGCCTTCATCCATGTGAAAGCTCTACCGAGCTGTTGGGAATGTCCGCGTTGTGAGCAGCGCGCCCTTGACCCGGCGAATGTTCTCCTTGGCCTTGCGGATCTCGTCGTCAGGCTCGTTGCGGGTTGTTGTGACGTAGCCAGGGTACTTTGAGCTGCCGTTTGTGGAAATGCTGCTGCCGTAGCCGTAGATGCTGCTGCCAAAGCCGCCGCCATACGCATAGGCAGGAGGACGTGAGAGCTTGTCAACGTCCTCGCGGAAGACATCCACAGTGGTCTGGATCTCAGCCAGCACATCCGACGGACCAGCCCAGCCTTGGGTCAGGCTCTTGACCGAGTTCACCAGGTTGGACAAACGCTCGGCCTGGTAGTAGCTCTGGGAAGGTTCGCTGGCCGAGCCTGCAGCAGGCGGCGTAAGTGAAGTAGAGGTGTTGGGCACAGTCGAGTCAATGGTGACCTTGGGCGCCAGTGTCGGGCTGGACGGGAGAGACGTCTGCACGCCAATGTCGCGGTGGAAAACTTCCGTCGGGTCATCATAAGAGTCGGTGGTTTCCGCGGTTGATGCATCGTCTTCTTCGGCCGCTACTGCTGAGATAGTAGACCGAGCAGCTGCACCGCTGGCGCCAGCCTTTGCGGCCTCGGGCACTTCAGACACGACCTTTTCGAGTTTGTCGAGCAAGCTGTTGAGGTTGGTCGCCGCGGTGTCGTGTAGCTCGGCGCGCGAGTCGGTGAGCGCGTCGACCATGGGCGCCAGCACCAGGCGGGCCGTCGCATAGAGAAGAGTCGAGACGGCGGCGCTGCCGTAGAGAGCGCCGAGGAAGACGTTGGGGGTGACGAGTGGTGGTGGCTGGGGCGGGCGCGCCATGAATTCTGGGTATGTGACGATTGGGGGTAGCGACGGTGCCTGTTCGGCGGGGACGGCGACCACACCGCTTTCTTGTGTCGTTGCTACCGCACTAGTTGCCTCATCCTCTTCGGCCAGAAGCTGGTCAATCTGTGATGATGTGAGGCCCTTGCTGGCCAAAAAGGCGGCTTTACGCGGCCGAGATTCGCGCTGGACGGACTCGTCGCGGAGGAAGATACGGGCTTGTTCGAGGGTCGGTGGTGGCGGCTCCGTCGACGAAGACGCTGATGCTGATTCAGGTTCGTTGTCAGAGGCTGCATCATTGGAGACGCTTGAGGTTTCTGAAGCGTTTGAAGCTGGCGTTTCTTGTGATGATGATTCCGTCTCTGATTGTGTCGCGGAAATATTGTTTGTTGGCTGCGCAGTACTGTCAGGGGCCAAGGACGGCACAGGCACGTCTTTAGGGTCAGAGTCAGCCATGGCTGTCGATGTGAGGCGTTGCCTGGCGTGGAGTTGTGTTGAGGTTGAAGGAGATGCAATTCAAAAGGAAGACGCAATACAATAAGCAGGAGAGTCGAGTTGGCAGGAGCGCGGCCACAATGGGAATGGCAGCTGTAGCCTCGGCTTACGGCTGGGGAAACAGAGTCAGGCTTGGCCTGTGCTGGGCCTGCAGGCTGGCTGTTGGCGCTGCTGCTTGTGGGGCGAGCCTTACCGAAAGTTTGGGGAAAGCACGCAGGCTGGCGAGTTAATGCCTGATATATTAGGCCCTTGAAAGGGGACAAGAATGGGTCCACTTCCAGGTGCCTGGACGCTAGTTTGGGCTAGCTTTTGGCCAGTTGCGATTCGAGACTGCAAAGCGTGCTTGACAAGAAAGAGCGAAAGAGGGAGAGAGAACGCACCTGCAAAACCGCGAATCACCACACCACCACCGAAACCCACGCACTCAATTCTCGACACAATTCTTTTGCGCGTCCCACGTCAGAACAGCGAATCCAACCAACCCGCGCATACGTCCAGCGAATACACAGGCCGAACAGCCAGACAAACCCAAGCGATATTACCGCCATCCCGAGCCATTCAAAGGCAAGCAAAAGCGACCCAACGCGCGCGCAGAGCAAGTTGCATCCTCCGACTCGAAAACGATTCACCGATATTATATCACGGCCAATCGAGCATTCGAGCTTGCCATTGAGTCATTGGAGCTTGCAGACACCATATCGGAGTTGTCTAAAACGAAGCGGGCCCTTCGGACGAACATACAGCTGGCATAGAAGCGAGAACATAGCGATACTTTGATCGCTTTGGACGACCAACGACTCCGAGCCGATATCTCGAAACACATATTTTCTTACTTTCTTTCAGGTAAGCTTCAGTTCTTATTGCTGTTCGAAATCTTCCGTGGTCAGTTGGCCTGCGCCGGCATCCAAGGCTGGCGACGGTGTCACAGCTAGGCACTTCTACAGTCTCTCACTTTTGTCTTTCCCCTCCTTCCCTTCACCTGGCCTAATGGCTGGTTGCATGGCCTTGCTGGGGTGTGCTATTGTCGTACAAATGCGTGCCCTGTTTGGTTTATACGACGATGGACGCTGGGCGCTCCTTTGTCTTCCAGCGTGGGTTGAGACAAGGTGGACGCAGACGAGGCAATTGGTTGGATGGTGATGTTTGACTGCAAATGCACGACGAGCTTTGAAATAAGTGAAAGCAAAACGAACGAGCACTGTGGGATGGCGTGCCACTCGGGCCTTTCCTGGAGACGGGCCGCGTTGTGTTCCAATTCCATTTGTGTGTGGCATATTGGGATATTGGGGGTGGCATATCGGACATATGACCCTGCGTCTCTCTCGTTCCTTTGTTGCTCCCTCACCTTTTCGGCTCCTGTTATTTTCTGCCTTTCTTGCTCGATGGCTGGCTGCAGTTCCTGCACCCATCTCACAACCGTTGCCCCACTCCTCCAACTTGCATTTCGCTGCTTGCTCCTTTACTTACGTTCTCACCTTGGCTGCATTTGTTTCGCTTCTGTCTTTTCCTTTCTTTGAGCTGCCTATTTCCCCTGCATTTCATATTTATGCGCCACAAATTTGCGCCCGAAGTCGACAGCGACGACACCGCAAACACACCCCTTATCTGCCTTATCTACTCATTTGAGCTCTTGTATCGGTTTACACACCCACACGCACACACTATGGCGTCTCGACCAAGGAGAACGGCAGCGCGACTTGCATCAGTGGCAATTACTGACATGGCCGACAGAGACAACAGCATTGCAATGTCGTCACGATCGCGGCGCGGAGGCGACAGCCGGGCCACGGCGCGCGCGCCTTCCGCTGACTCCAACCTCTCGACGGTCCGGGTCTCCGGCTCGGCGAAGCGGCAGAAGAAGAGCGGCGGCAGCGGCCGCGACCGGTTCGAGAGCCACGACGTGATTAACACCCGCCGACCGACTCGCGGCCCTAAGAAGCGCTATGTCGAGTCCGAGTCGAGCGAGGACGAGGATGCCGAGGGCGATGATGACGATGAGGAAGACGAGGAGGAGGAGGAAGAAGAAGAAGAGAAGGACGAGATTCGCGTCGGCGCTAGCGATGTTGACATGGACGCCGAGGGCGAGGCAGAAGATATGGATATCGATGCCG
The DNA here is from genome assembly GCA_029298735.1 of Ophiostoma sp. CBS 140.51. Classification (NCBI taxonomy): domain Eukaryota; kingdom Fungi; phylum Ascomycota; class Sordariomycetes; order Ophiostomatales; family Ophiostomataceae; genus Ophiostoma; species Ophiostoma sp. CBS 140.51. Next base: position 19,466 of record JANSLP010000177.1, read on the forward strand.
AAGGCGACGCGGACGACCTGGGCGAAGAGGATGCCGAGGGCGATATTGATATGGACACGGTCCCCGGTATCAAGGTGTCGAAGCCGTCACGATCAACTGGCGGCAGCAACACAAAGGCCAAGGCAGACGCTCCAGCGGCCGACGGCAAGGCCGCCACTTCCAGCAACAACAAAAAGGCCGCAGCGGGCAGCAGCTCTGGCAGAAAACGCGGCGGCGCCGACGAGGATGAGGACGACGAAGAAGAAGACGAGGAGGAAGAGGACGACGACGACGACGACGAAGAGCTCAGCGAGGCCGAGGGCTTGCCCGAAGGCGAAATCAACGACTCCGTCGAGGTAGCGGGCGAAGAGGACGCCGAGGGTGAAGACGACGACGAAGCCAATGTCGAGGGCGAGACGGAGATGATGGGTGGCGACGACGAGGAAGATGCAGAGGGCGACGAGGACGACGAAGAGGACGCCGAAGGAGATGAGGACGATGAAGAAGATGCCGAGGGCGACAGTGACGGCGAGGACGGCGACGGTAGCCGCGCCGGCACCCCCGACCTGACCAAGATGACGCGCCGGCAGCGGGCGCGCTTCGAGGAGACGCCCCAAGAGTACATGAAGCTGTCTGATGGTAAGCGCCCATACCCGTATTTTACTGCTTTACATTTCCCGTCACTCACAACCTGCAGAGGTCCAAGTTAAAAAGGTCTTTACGGCCGAGGAGCTGAGCATGCGCCGCCAGGAAATGGCTCGCCGTCGCCGCAACCTCAGCGACAAGCGCAACGAAGAAGTCAAGGCCGAGACCATCAACAAGCTGCTCAAGCGCCAGGCGCCCAAGACGACCAAGAAAAATGCGCAGGCCGAAGACGAAGAGGGCGCCGTCGACGGCTCTGGCCGGTCCGCGGCCGTGTTCATTCGCTGGACCAGCAACAAGCAGGGCAACCGTGTGGGCGTCAAGAACGAGGTCTTGGGTGGGCCCGTGGGTGCGCTGTTTGGTCCTCCGTCGGCGGCCAACAGCAGGCAGGCACCGCCCAAGATGGTTGAGGAGGTGTCATAGACTGTTATCGAAGCTGGGGTCGGAGTCGGAGCTTGTCTTTGAGCTTAGGACGGAGCTGGTTACGGGTATTAGAGGCGACTTCTTAGTGGTCAAGCCGCACTACATTGTTTTGTTTTATTTTTTACGACGGAGTGTTATACTTGAATATACCGGGCATCGGCGCATGCATCTTTTAACTCCCTGCATTGAATTTACTTCTGTAAAGCAATGCGCTTCTCAGACGCATATGTGATGATACGGTGGCATAAATATCGCACCATGACATCGAAACATTGAATTCGTACAGGCGGCAAGGCCAAGTGATCGCTCCGGTATCTGCAATTGCGACGCTGGAGAGCTCGAAAATCGAAAATAGACAGGGACGGGGCAGGGGTGGAGAGAGCGGCCGTTGTCAGTCATTAAGTCTTATTGGGGGCCTTTAAGGTTGTAGGCGACTTCAAAGAGACAGCGCCGTTGTCACTTCCTCGCCCTTTTTGTCTTGACTACTAACAACGCGTCTTAATCACGGGACGATGACATTTGTTGAAAGAGAAGCGGCTTGGTGGCTTGCTGTTGGGTCTGAGTTTTGTAGATAAAGAAGATAATACGAAGTACTTGGATATTCTCGACACAAGCTAGCTGTTCTGGATATTCTTCGTAGTTCACAACTGACAACCAACGGTAGGTATATGCGAGTCACCCCATCTTTCCATTTACTTACATACCCGTCAGCCGTCCTCGTGGCTCGCTGCACGCCGACAACGCTCCTGCACTTTTTACAGTTTCTACAGACCGTAAGCTGCAGACGGACCAAGCATATTTCAACGGGAAGGAGGCAGGGAGGAATCTGGAATCAAAAACTGCAACAACGAAAATAGGCCATTCCCCGCTGTTTATGGTTCTGACAGGGTCTGGCCTGAGGTTCTCAGAGTTCTCCTCAAGGTGCTCTCTTGTATCTCTTCTTTTATGAAATGTTGAGTTTCTCGCATCTCGGAGAAGTTTGTGATTACGACAGGAGTTTTGGCTCTGCGCTCGGCTTTCGCCGCCGCTCTTTCCACTTTATTAGCGGGCGGCCCGTTTGGCCAGGCCATTTGACCGCCCGAAATTTTCGCCCGCTAAAATAGAATGGACAAAAAAGAAAACGAAAATATTTTGTGTCCCTCTTTCCCTTTTTGCCTTTCACACCAGACCCCAGTCCTTGTTCTTGCTCAGTGTCTCAGACAAAAACCACAAATTCTGTTGCTCTTTGTTCTTCGCTCCTGCCCTCAAATTCGACACATGGTTTTCTCGTGCATCGCCCCTTCCCCTCTTGTCTTGTACACGCCGGTTCTCTTTCCCCAGGATGGCCTAGCCCCTGCCCTCCACAGTCAGTCCCAGGTCCCAATTTCGGTCGCGCGCAGAAAGAACGGACGTCGCTTTTCGTCGTTTCCCCCTCGCCCCTTCCGTCCCTTTGTCGCTTCATTTCGCCACGCGAAAAAACCTTGTCTGAGCAGCCTGCCAGAAACAACAGGCCGACCCAGGCTCCAGATCACTGTCATGCTACCAACCACCCCTGCTATCGAGGCAGGCGATTCTGGCGTAGACGCCGTCCATGATGATGTCGATAATGTCGATGCAGTTGACGGCGCCGTGCTCGGCGAGGGCCTAACACACCTGGGCGCTGGCTTGGCTGAAGCGTGTAAGTTCAGTCCCCTGTTGCTTCGATGATCACTGCTCTTCTGCTTCTTTTGCTTCTTTGCTCCTTCTGTATTGCTATTTCACACCTCACCGTTCTGCTGAAACTCTTGCCTTGCATGCATTTGTGACTTGCTCGCTCCTTCCCTAAGTTGGGGCTCTGTCTTGTTTTCCCTTTCTCTTTTCGTTCTGCGTAGCGTCCTTCCCTCATGCCTTCCTGCCCTCGTATTCTTCATGCCCTTTGCTCCTTCCCCCACAGTCCCTTGTCCAGCTCCTTGTGCTGGCTCGTCCCATCCACAAGGGAATCGTTGTGTCTTGCCCCCCCTCCTTCCACATTCCGACGTTGTGCCTAGGGGTTCCTTCCCTAAATTGGCAAACTCGATCTGGCCTTGTGCCTCGTTTCCCCTTTCCCTTCTTTGAATCTTTCTTTTCTCTTTCCCATCCCCACTTGGCTCTATTTTTCTTTTCTTCTTCTTGATCTCATAGACATCGATCATCCCTCGATCCCCATCTTCACTTTTCTTCTTCTTCTCACCATCACTCCTACATACCACGTTGTCTCCCTCTCTCTCTCTGCATGACATATACCCTCTATCCATCTGCCTCCATATTCTTTTTTATCCCTTTGCCAAGACATCCCCTCTCTCCAACAACACACCCTGGATCAAGCTACAAGAGCCAGCAAGCATTGCGCTCCCGTCCTTGTGAATCAATCTGCACGACCAAGCACCGGGCGAACAGTATAGATTGAGTTGCACATTGTTTCTGTCGGGCAATATCACCTTCCGCGTATCGATTTGTCCACTGTTGTGCTCTTGCTCTCGTGGCCGTTTCTGTCTTGTGATCGTCAAAGAAAAATTCTTCATTTCATTCATTTCCATCTCTTTTTCCTCGTTTTTCGTTTTGACACTACTTCTTATTACGTTTTTTTCCTAACCTTTTTTGCCCTGCACTTTTTCACTTCCTTATTTTGGCACGTCGCTAATCTTGCCTTTCTCTCTTGCTTCGCCCTCGTTTTCCCGTTTGTTAGCTGCCAGAGTCACACCACCACTTCCTGTTCCAGAGCCTGCACACCAGCACGACGAACAGAACCAGCAAATCCAGCAAGACCTGCAGAACCCACAAAACCCACAAAAGCCTTCGCTCAAATACCTGGACCAGCCCGCCCCAGCACGGGCCCCATTGTTGGCGCCTGCACCGGACGCAATCCAGAACTTCACGCACCAGCACCAGCGGAACCCCGCACAGGCATTAGCGTCTTGTCAAGAACCAGTTGCAGCTGCAGCAGCCGCATCAGAAGGACCACCCTCGGGGCCACCTCCAGGACAACCTCCAGGGCCGCTGTCTCCAACCGCACCACCTCCCCTGCCTTTAAGTCTGGAGACTGACAAGCTACCAATAATAAACCGCTTGGCCTCTCCAGCCCTCTCCTCCTCCTCGCCGCCTCTATCAACCCCCTACCTCCCTCCTACCTCGCACCGCTCTTTGCCTTTGGGTGTGAACTCGTCTTCACTTCCTTCTCCTCCTCATCCTCTCTCTCCTTCATCTCAACTACCTTTATTGCCTTCTGTCGCTCCTGACCACCATCTGGAACATACAGCTGAACTCGCTTCCATGCCGAAGATGGTCTTTTCCGACTTGATTAAGTCGCCCAAGTCCCCGTTCGCAAAGTTTCGTCACCTCCATACCGGCAGTCAACAACACAACACAACCCAGGTCGAAGGCCAGCAGTCCAGTGAGCTCCTAGACTATGGTGACCCGGATCTCTTGAGCCGTGACAAGACCAAGCAGAAGGAAGCTGTTCGTCGGTATCTCGCCGACAAGATTCGCAATGATTGGGACTTTTCATGGCCGTCTCCCGATCTGAGCACCGCCCATACAGACGCGGCCCAGGCACGTGCTCTGACCGTACGCAAACGGTTGGTGCGGGCTGAACAGGTTGGCCTTCTTGAGCCATCAGAGACATTTGCTAGCCCACTTGCTACCGTGGGTGACAGCGCAACTGTTTCCCTGGCTGCTGTTTCAGCGGCTGTGGCAGCAGATGCCGCAGCCGAGGCTACAGCAGGTGACGAGCCGAACTTCGACGATGACTTCGAATCGGACGCCGAGTCTGTCTACAGCACAGTTTCTGAGGATGCAATTCACTTCCGGCCACGTGCTGAGTGGATGTCGGATCTGTCTGAAGACGAGAAGCCCGGCACCTACTACTCGCGAATGCCCACATACGTTCACTCGCCCTTCCGCTTTGATTCACCTGACGCAGTGGGCACAGCTGTCAACGTGCCGGTCGACGTTAGGAAAGCAAATGCACGCCGCGATATGCGTGCAGAGATTGTTTGGAACGAGGGCCTTGCCTGCTTCATTGCCCGCCGTGATGCATGGACTGGTGCCCGCACCGTGCACCTGAAGCCCGCAAAGCCACTTGCACCAACGTCGCCTGTCTCGCCCCGCCGCGGCCTCTTCCGCTTCCACAGCCACACGAAATCCGAACCGGCACCGGCTGTGTCCGTTCCCATCGCCATCGCGACGGGTGGAAAGGCAGGTACCCATGATTCGCACTCTGCTTCCACGACGCCAACAGCACCAACCCAGACGAGCCCCACGGGCAGAACATCGACTACTCTGCCATTGTCGCCTGTTACGTCGAACTCACGCCACTCGCAGCACTCTCAGCAGTCGCACCATTCACAACAGTCCCAGCAATCTGCCGGCCTGGATACTGTCGCAACCACCCCCATGACATCGGATTGCGGTGGTGGCGGCGGTGTTGACGGCGGTATGCTACAGCAGTCCGTCTCGCACGCCAGTGCCAAATCCCCTAAACTTGGACTCACGCGCAGCCATGCCTCGCGTGCAAGCCAGCCGCATCCCGACTATGCCGTGGAAACCATTATCCCCGTGGCGCCTCCTTTGCTGCCGCCTGGCAACCCCATGCGTGCCTCAATCACGCCTGCTATTTACCTTAGCCTCTACGACAAGCTCGTTTCGAGTTCGCTCCAGCCGTCGTGCCCGATCAACCTGAGCGACATGATCCGCTCGTGTGTCTCAGGCTGGAAGCGCGACAACGAGTGGCCTCCTCGCACTGTCGAGATGTCGGCACCGGCCGTTGCTGCCATGTCAATTGCACTGCGCAAGAAGCGGCGTGATGAGCGGCGCGAAGTCCAGAAGGACAAGCGTGACACGACCAACCATCCTGCCGATGGTGGGAGCAGCGGCCTCCCGTCGCCTGGCCTTACGCGCCGCATGTCGAGCTTCCTAGGCGGCCGTCCTTCCCCTGGCAACATTGTCCTACCGACGACGACTACAGCGGTCGCTGGCGCCACCGGACCGGCCTCGCCTCCTATTGACGAGAAGGATTCATCAGACGGCATCAATGGCCAGCGTGGTATTCGCCGCAGCCTGCAGCGCGTGCTTGGCCTGGGCTATGCGGCCCATGGCGGAAACACAGGTGGCCATGGTCACTCGATGTCTGTCGGCACCGTTGGGCAGTACACGAAGCAGATCTAATACCCATCTTCTCTCATACGCACTACTTTATGTCGGTGCATTATTTACCGCTTTCCTCTTGGAATTGGAATAGGCAGTTTCTGTCTTGGGAGTTACCCATTTTCGTTTTACTTTTTCAGTTTGGGCGTGAGACGCGATTGTTTGGATGATTTTGTGTCTATTGCTTTCCACTTTATTTCTTCATTCCCCAAACGCCATATATACCCCTATTTTGCATCGATGTCGTTGTTATAATAGCAGCGCCTTCTTCATGTATTTTGGTCTCTTCATATTCTGTTCATTTTGGTCATGTTTGGTTCTTGTTTCAGTTTCTTTTGGTTAGGTGGCACGAGAAGCGGTGGTTTTCTATCGCTCTTTTCAACGATAATAATGATAATAATATTTTAACATATGAATTCTCTACACTACATGCAGAAGCACCTTGGCATTGGCACGCTTCCATTTACCTATTTCAGCCTCCGATGGCATGCGGCAGGTGGCATGGCATGTCTCGTCATCATGTCTTGCAACGCTCACACACTCACTCACCTCCAGACATTCATTGCCACGCTGTGCGGCAGTTTTAGGGCTGTGCCTCGCCCTGCCGTTCCTAGCCCTCTTTCTTGTCCACCCAACCCACGCCTAGGCTAAGAAGACGCCGAGTCATACGCCAATTGCCTTCAAGCCACAGCTAATCGCCAGCGAATCCCCCACGCGCAATGGCCCACGAGCCCCAATTCTCTTGCATTCTCTTTGGGAAATCAGCGACACCGAGCCCCCTTGCTTGGATGGTTTGGATGCAGCCAAGCAAACGCCTAACGCCTACCGAGCAGAAGGGAGTGAGAGCGAGCTGTGAAGTCGTATATTAGGATCAGGGCGGAATGGCTCTCGCAAGCCAAAAATGGCGTCAACTCAACTTGCGACACAATTACTGGCCAAAAGCACCAATACTGTGGGCACACATCCCCCATCTTAAGCTTGTCGACTGGAGCTAGAGTGAGGAGAACCTCGCCAATTTTGTCACTTTTCCATTGTCTAGTTTTTTGGCCTGCCAGTTGGTCTAGTTCTAGGCCCTATTTTTAAAATCGCTCCTTTTTTCCGTTGGCTTCCTTTTCTTCTCTTTCTTCTCCCCTTCTTTTCTCTTTCCCTCTTCCCATCGATGACGCTTATTCGCAGGAGCGCACCGATTGCCCACAACACGGATAGCCCATCACACCGATGCGACGAGGACAAGGCGGAGGACGATAGAAAGACAAACTTAAGGACAGCAGCGCCGCACCGTTTCGGAACCGACACCGCAAGCAGCCTCGAGCTCGACAACCTTTCCCGCGACGGGCGCAGCCGCCGCCGCCCACAACAAGAAGAACAACTACAACACCCACCGCAGCCCCGCCGTGCCGCGCAACGGCCCGACAGACACGACGTCGACGACACCATGAAGTTCTCCCACAGCATTCAGTTCAATGCGGTCCCGGACTGGAGTACGCACTACATTGCGTACAGCAATCTCAAGAAGCTGTGTGTTCGGATTGGATGGATAGAGATGAATACAAGACGACTTGATGGACCAAAGAAGTAACCATTTACTGACAGTCACACAGAATCTACCAACTGGAGAAGTCGGTGAACCAGGCCGACGCACATGCCGCGACCGACGATGCCGAATCCCGACCGCTGATTGTCGACGAGACCGAACCCGAGACCGTCTTCTCCCGCGCCCTTGATGTCGAACTCGAAAAGGTCTGCTCGTTTTACACACTTAAGGAGCGCGAGTTGGTTGAGGAAGCCGACCAGCTGTTGCAGGACATTGGCCATTTCGACGAGGAGGAGGAGCAATTGCAGAAGCAGAAAAATGGCGAAGCACCCCAGAACGGCAAGTCTGATATCGAGATTGGAGGCGCTGCATCCACATCCGGAGCGGCTGCAGGACCATCGACGGCACGCCCGACATCTGCAGACCGGAACAGCTTCCACAGCCGACGATCGACGGACGACGGCGAGATCTCGGATGCCGCCGCGGACGATGACGATGCCGATGAGAACACAGCATTGACGGAGCGTCGCTTGCAGGAGGCCCACCAGCAGGCCCAGCAGCATCGTCGCCGCTTCAGCTTTGGCGCCGCCAACCGCCGCCGCCGCCGGCCGATATCCAACTTGATTGCATCGACCGACATGACCGCCTCGACCGAGTTCACCCGGTCGCGCCGGTACAGCACGACATTTGAGGACCACCCGGAAGATGCCGTGCTCTTCTCGTCGAGCATCATGCTCAAGAAGCGCATTATCAACATCTACGTGCAGTTGTGCGAGCTCAAGTCGTACGTGCAGCTCAACAAGACGGGTTTCCGGAAGGTGCTCAAGAAGTTTGACAAGATTATCGACACCCACCTGCGCGCGCGCTATATGGCCACAGTCGTGGAGCCTGCGTACCCCTTCCGCCCGGAGGCCTGGGAGCTGCTGGTCGACAACATTGTGAAGATGGAGGGCGCGTACGCGACCGTCGTTACGGACGGTGATGCGGAGACGGCCAAGCGCGACCTTCGCTCGCACCTTCGCGAGCACGTCGTGTGGGAGCGCAACACGGTCTGGCGCGACATGATTGGTATCGAGCGCCGCGCCGAGGCGGCCAGTCTTGGTCGCACACTCCTTGGCGGCGGCGGCGGTATCGGCGGCGGGTTTGGCCTCATGGCGGCCGGCGGTGACGACGCCAAGGACCCTGCGAGCAGTCTTCTGCTACAGGGCGACGAGGAGCACCAGGCGGCACCGACGCGCCGCATCCGCACACCTTTCGGTCGTGTCATTTCGATCCCGGCCTGGGTCATCAGCAGCACCATGTTCACGCTGTTGGCGATTGTGGCCGTCTTCTTCGTCTTGCTTTATGCACCGATCCTGCCCAACGAGCCTGAGCAGCAAAACTGCCTGGCCATGCTGGTGTTTGTCAGTCTGCTGTGGGCGACAGAGGCGATCCCTCTGTTTGTCACCTCGCTGATGGTGCCCTTCTTGTGTGTCGTGCTGCGCGTGGCCCGCAGCGACCAGCAGCCGCACGAGCGTCTTGACTCCAAGGCGGCCGCGGCGTTCATCTTTGCGTCCATGTGGACGCCCGTTATTATGCTGCTGCTGGGCGGCTTCACGCTCGCAGCTGCCATCTCTAAGTGCCGCATCGACAAGCGCATTGCCACATTTGTACTGAGCAAGGCCGGCACGCAGCCGCGGACAGTGCTGCTCGCCAACATGATGGTTGCTGCGTTTGCCAGTATGCTGATCAGCAACGTTGCGGCGCCCGTTCTCTGTTTCTCGATTATCGAGCCCATGCTCCGCAACCTGCCGTCCGACTCCAACATGTCCAAGGCCGTCATCATGGGCATTGCACTGGCTAGCAACATTGGCGGTATGCTGTCGCCGATTGCCTCGCCGCAGAATATTGTCGCCATTGGCATCATGAAGCCCGAGCCGCCATGGCTGCAGTGGTTCTTCATCTCGATCCCCGTCGGTGTCGTCTCGATCCTGCTCATCTGGCTGCTGCTTCTCGTGTCCTTCCGCCCCGGACGTGGCACTACTATTGTGGCCATCCGCCCCGTGCGCGAGCGGTTTAATGGTGTGCAGTGGTTCGTGACACTGGTGACACTGGTGACCATTGGTTTGTGGTGCGCCAGTCACCAGCTTGAGGAGACGTTTGGCGACATGGGTGTCGTGGCTATTCTGCCGATTGTCTTGTTCTTTGGTATTGGCATCCTCACCAAGGAAGACTTCAACAACTTTCCCTGGACCATTATCATCCTAGCTGCCGGCGGCCTCGCCCTAGGTAAGGCCGTCAAGGCTTCGGGTCTGCTGGATACGGTCGCCGCCGCCATCACCGAAATGGTGCAGGGCATGAGCCTGTACGGCGTGCTCGTCGTCTTCTCGACGCTGATTCTGGTCATTGCCACCTTCATCAGCCATACGGTGGCTGCTCTGATCCTGCTGCCACTGGTCAACAACGTCGGCGCCGACATGGACGAGCCGCATCCGAACCTGCTGGTCATGGCTGGCGTGCTCATGTGCAGTGCAGCCATGGGCCTGCCGACCTCGGGCTTCCCCAACATGACGGCCATCATGAAGGAGGACCCCGCCGGCCAGCGCTACCTGCAGGTCAAGCACTTCATCACGCGTGGTATCCCCAGCAGTATCCTGACGTTGATTGTCGTCCTGACGCTCGGATATGCAGCGATGCGCATTACTGGCATGTAAGAGGGAGGTGTGGACCTCCCGTTCCGTTTCTTTTGTTCACCAAGAAACTCAAACTAGAAAGACGAGTAGATGTGTTCATGGCGTTTGGGTTGTTTTCTTTTTGTTTATAAACTTGGCTTTCTCAGCTGTCAGCCTCGTTGAGTGACCAGATTTCACTTGTAGGTAGATTTGAGCCGTTTTTGGCATCATGTGTTTTGGCCCTCGCCTATTCTCTTTTCCTTTTATCAAATTGCAGCGCTTTTATATAAATACGAGCCATTTAAGACTGATTCTCTTTTATCTGTACTTTGTGAACCCGGTGATGTTCTACAATACACTGCCAGACTGCATGTCAATTTATGTGAGCTCCAGCGCTGTTAGGCTAAGCTAGGCCTAGAGAATGACGTTTATTGCCCCTTTGAGCATGTCCGGTTGCGCGCCACGGAAGTACCCACCCAACAAGCAACCCAGCCTGCTCGTTGGCTCTTTCCGTCCTATCAGCTGCCCAAGCTCCCTGCCTCCACTCATGACCCGCCTAGCCTTCCCATTCCACCTCAACCGCTCCCAACAACTTCCCGCGAACCTCAACCAAGAGGCTCTCCTCTAATAACATCACGACCTCACCAAGCGATTTACGAGCGGTTTCTCTTTCTCTAGCCCGACGACATCGTTTTTCATTCTCGCGACCGCTCACTCACCATCGCTACGCACGTGCAACGACATGGCCGCGTCGGCCGCGTCTGGCTGATTGACATTTCCTCGGTCTCTGCCTGACGACATTCCATTCTTGGATACAAGCATATTGAACGACGACACTACCCATATCCTTCTCCTCCCCTCCCATTGATACCCGGCATCGGCGTGCTCGCCGGTCGCCACCACCACTAACAACAACCGCCACCATGCTCTCCGCATTCACCGCCCGACCGATTGTCGAGCTCAAGGCGCGCAACAAGGCCAAGATCGAGTCGCTTGTCGCGTACGGCGATAGACTACTAGTCGGCCTGAACACCGGCGTCCTGCGCATCTACCGTGTAAACGAGCAGACGGGCGCACCAGCGGATGCCCCAGCGGGCACCGACAACAACAACGCCCCAGCACCCGACACCGACCCTACACACCTTCTACGCGAAGTCGAGAAGTTCTCCCCGCGCGCCATTGAACAGCTCGCCATTATCAAGGAGGCCAACACCCTGATCTCGCTTTCCAATTATGTGGTCTCGTTCCACGACCTGCAGACGTTTACGCCCCTGCCCGGCGCGGCGCCGCTTCCGGGAACGAAGAATGCCTCGGCTTTTGCTGTGACGAGCAACATTGTCAAGGACCCAGCCACGGGTATTCCAGAGATTGTGTCGCGGCTGGCTGTTGCCGTCAAGCGGCGCCTGTTGCTGTGGAGCTGGTATGCGAGCGAGCTCAGTGGAGGCGGCATGGGCGTCACTGGCGGCGGACCTCAGGAGGGGAGCTCTGCCGGCCACGATGGGGACGACTCAATGGCGCCGGCGGAAATCACACTCTCAGAGACGATCCGATCCCTGACATGGGCTAGTGCAACGAAACTGGTTGTTGGCATGAACGCCGGCTACGTCCTGGTCGATGTGGTGACACGGACTGTCGAGGAGATTGTTGGCAACACGTCCTCCGGAGCCAACGGCGGCAGCGGTGGTGACTCGAGCGGGGTTTCAGCAGCGAGCCGTTTCGGCGCACTGGGAAGCGCCAGCATGGGCTACATGGGCCTGGGCAGCTATATGCCCAAGCCTCTTGCCGCCAAGCTGGCCGATGGCGAGGTGCTCCTGGCCAAGGACGTGCACACACTCTTCATCACAGATGCCGGCAAACCTCTCGATAGGAGGGGGATACCGTGGCCAGCGGCACCAGAGAGCGTCGGCTACAGCTACCCATACATTCTCGCTCTCCAGCCACCAGCCAAGGGCTCACTTGAAGTGCGCAACCCCTCCACTCTGAGCCTGCTGCAGACAATCGCCCTGCCAAACGCAACACAATTGCATGTTCCACCACCTTCCGTCAGCCTGGCACATGCCGGCAAGGGATTTCACGTCTCCTCGGAACGTGGCATCTGGAAGATGGATGCCACAGGGTACGATAGCCAGATCGATGCCCTTGTAGCTCAAGGCCACCTCGACGAGGCCATCAGCCTGCTGAGTCTGCTCGAAGATGCTCTATTACGAAACAAGAGCAAGACGTTGCGGGACATCAAGATGCAAAAGGCCGAGAAGCTGTTCCGTCAGAAGAAGTACCTCGCCTCAATGGATCTTTTCAACGAGGAAGATGTGCATGCACCACCCGAGCGTGTGTTTCGGTTCTTCCCGCGGTCCATTGTTGGCGATTTGTCTGATGACAAGTCGGCAGAGAACGAGACCGATGCCGACGCGGAAGATGCCGAGGGTGAAGGAAGCAAGAACGGAGCGGCCGCAAAGAACGGCACAGAGACTGAAGACGGGACTAATGCCTCAAATGCGACCCCCCAAAATGGCAACGGTGACGGCAGTAGCCACCAAACCAATGGCAAGAACGGCACCTCAGACTCGAAAGATGCGGCAGCCATGACAGCACAGCCATCTGAACCGTCTTCTTCTTTGCCACTAGGCGGTGGCTTCACAAAAGCATTCTGGGGCCACCGGAAAGTCAACTCCGAGACGGCATCGGTCGCCTCGGCGCCCAAGGGTAGCACAGACTCGGACGGCACAAGCGTCAAGGGAAAGCAGGCCGCAGTATCAAGCACAGAGGCCGCAGCTGCATCCACACCTGTTGTTCACGCCAACGGATACGTCCCGCTCGAGGGTAAGGACCTCCTGAGCGCTACCGAGGCGCTGAACAGCTACTTGGCCGGCACGCGTGCTCGTCTGCAGCGGGTTATCGACCCGGCCACGGGCAAACTCAAGAAGCCGCAGCAGGGCTCGAACGTTCGGCGAGAAGGCTCAGCGCCACTGTTTGACAGCGACTCGGGATCGGATGCAGACGATGATGCGGCGCGTGAAGCTCGACTCAAGGCCACCTTTACTACTGTTGACACGACCATGTTCCGCGTCCTAATGCTGATCCGGCCCAAGCTGGCCAGTTCTCTGTTCCGCATTCCCAACTTTTGCGATCCGGACGTGGTCAATGAGCGGCTGCTGGAGCACAACCGCTTCAACGAGCTGGTCGACTTTTTCTACGGCAAACGGCTACACCGGCCGGCGCTGGAGCTCCTAAAACGGTTTGGCGATGTCGGCGGCAAGTCGGACGAGGACAAGAAGGTCTACGGCGAGAATGAAAAGGCCGAGAAATCGGCAGAGGCATCTGATGCTGCGACAACACCAGTGCCCCCCGCTCTGCGTGGCCCACAGCGGACCATTGCCTACTTGCAGAGCCTACCACCAGAGATGATTTACCTCATTCTCGAGTTTGCCGCGTGGACGCTGCGGGCCGACCCGGTGCACGGCATGGACGTGTTCTTGGCGGACTCGGAAAACGCCGAGACGCTGCCGCGCGACAAGGTTGTGCATTTCCTGGCGGGCATTGATGCACGCCTGGAGCTGCGGTACCTGGAGCACATCATTAGCGAGCTCAACGACCTGACGCCCGATTTCCATAATAGGTTGATTGAGCAACGGATTAAGCTGCTGAAGGAGGAGAGGGCCAACAACGAGAAAACGGAGACGAAGACAGCCCCAGAGACCAAAGAGAGCACACCCGACAGCGACACGGACGGTGAAGGCAGCCGAGAAGAGACGTGGGAAGAGAGCATGGCGCGACTGGTTGCGTTCCTCAAAGAGAGCAAGCAGTACAGTCTGTCCAAAGCGTTCGGCCTTATACCACGAGATGACGCTGTATTCTACGAAGCCCAGGCAACAGTCCTTAGCAACATGGGACAGCACAAGCAAGCACTGGAGATTTACGTCTTCAAAATGAAGGACTTTGGCAAAGCGGAAGAGTGAGTGTGAATCGAGCCTTGCTATTTTATTGTTTGAAGGCCTACTAACAAGCTAGATACTGCAACCGCGTCCACAAGGCACAGGCGCTGGCCCAGCCAGTACCCATGTCGTCTCCTGGTCCTCTGCTTCTGTCGTCCAACAACAACCAGTCCCGGCGGACATCTGCGTCAAAGGGCGACAATGGCGCGGACGGTGAAAACAAGGCAGCTGCTCCGTCTATCTACCACACGCTGCTGTCGCTCTACCTGACACCGCCGTCACCACAAGAACGGCAGCTGGCACCAGCGCTCGACCTCTTGTCTCGCCACGGTTCCCGACTTCCAGCATCGTCGACTCTGCAACTGATTCCCGATGGTCTACCCGTCGCCGAACTGGCGTCCTACTTCCGTGGGCGCATGCGGGCAGCCAATAGCGTCGTCAATGAAAGCCGGATCGAAAAGGGACTGCGGCAGACGGCCGTGCTCGCAGCCCAGGCAAGTTTGCTGTTAGGGAGGGATGACTATGCAACGGGTGGCGTAAATGGGGCAGCAGCAGTTGGTGGACGCAACAGGCGTGTCGCCATTAGTGAAGAGCGGGCGTGTGGTGTATGCCACAAACGGTTAGGTGGCAGTGTTGTGGCCGTGCTGCCGGACAATACCGTTGTGCACTACGGCTGTCTGAACCGCGCGGCCGGCCAGAACAGTGCCAACCGGGCGCCGGCGTGGCGGTAGTCGGTAGTTGTCCGCGACGACGAAGTCGTAGCGGTAGTCGAAGTGTGTATGTATGTATAGCCGGTAGATGTATATATAATGACTTGCATTGAAATCGTGTGCCGTTGTTTTATCGTTCTTCGCACGATTTAGTCCTCCTCCATCACTTCTTCACCGTAGTTTTGCTCTTCCGCCTCGGCGGCCACGTCGGCCGCCGCCTGGTCCGTGGCGGCCTGGGCGTCAATCACCATGCGCGCCGTCAGTTCCTTGTTGACATTCTCCTGGATGGCAGTGACGGCTGTGCGGAGAGCGGCGAGGTAGGCCGTCTTGTCAGTTGTCGTTGTGGTAGTAACGGGTGCCGTCGACAGTTCCTGGCTGGTGACAAAGGACTCGTGGTTGGGCGCGCTGTAGGCAGCCTTAAGGACGGGAGTGGACATTGTGGGAGGGGGTGTTTTTTTGGTAGAGTAGAGGTGTTGAGTAGAATTGTTCTTTGCGTTTGATGAGAGTATTAAAGATGGTGTTTTGGTGAGGTTAAGGTGAGGTTGAAAGGCTACCAAGCTTTTACTGCCTTTCAGTGGGGGCGGGGAGCCGGATCGCTGTGCTGTGAATTTAGACAATTTTGCAAGCAGGGACGCCAATCTGCACAGCTAAAATTTGTTCCTGGCGCAATTATGACGGGAGCGGCCTATGAGACGCTGGCCCATTCTGATTTCTCGAATTGATGTTTGCGACGACTTCTCCAGACGCGCACACACACTTGGTTTGAACAAGCCAATTCTCGTCACAATACAATGTCGGCCTCATTACAACAAGCTGTCACGAGGGCGCCCGTCATGTCGGCCCTTAGCCAGGCGCTGCGCCCGGCCTCGCTCCGGCCTTCAACAGCAGCAACTCTCACCTCCTCCTCACTACGCCTCGCCTCGACCTACCGGAACCCCAACGACCCCAACGCCGACGACAACGCCGGCGGTGAAGTCCATGTCGGCGGCGGTGGGCGCCCATCTCTGCCGCAGCAAAAGTACAAGAACAAGAAGGTGTGGCCGCCGGATTTCACACGCCTCTCGCCGCAAGAGCAGCTCCGGTTCGAGAAACGGTACAAGCGGCGCGTGGCACTGGCGTCGGCACGTCCACGCTGGGTCAAGTTTGTCAAACTTGTGCAGCTGTTTAGTATTACTTGTAAGTCGGTGTGCAGACGAGACGCAAAACATGTCACGGAGCTGTGTTGCTAACAGTATAGTCGTCGTGATCTATGGTGTTTTATTCATGGAGTGGGACTACGGCCCGCAACCGTTTGTCGGGGTATGTCTATTTTCCCATCTTCTATTTCCAACTGCCAGCTTGGCTCATTTGCTGTCCACTCTACACCATACTGACAATACTAGATCCGCGAGTGGTTCTGGAACACGCTGGGCCTGCTAAGGGGCGGACAGAACAGTACTGTCCGCAAGGCCAACGAGGACAGCAAGGACAACGTGGCGTCTGAAAAGTAGATAGCCTTTTCTTGTCCTCCCTGTCCCTTTTGCATAGTTTTTGGCGTTCTGGTAGCTCGTTTATGGCAGCTCTCTTTCATAGGCCCTCATGCCGGTGTTTCTGTTTTTGGTCTTAGAATATACCCAGCTCCCCATCTCTTCCGTATATTCACGTATGAAACGAACGCCCGGCTCGTCCAGCTCGCATGTCCTCCTCGTAGTTGTAAATGACTGTCTTTGTCTATCCTCGATGTGTTGACCTCACCGTCCGTGCCACACAAAGTTGCCACCCATGCCGAGCGTCGAGGCAATTCCGCTGCCGCTGCCGCCGTTGCTCGTCAGGCTGTTGCCACTGTTGACGGGCCGCTTGGCCACAGCGCCCTGCGCGCGTACACCGGCCACGATACGGTCGAGATTTGTTTCGATGACGACACCGCCGATAATCATTTCTGTCAGCGTCGCGTGCATCGACTCAAAGTTGAAGATCAAGTCGAGCTCGCAGACGTTTTCAAAGAGACGATCGAGCGACTCGACATAGACCTGGATTAGGTCGATGAGGGCAAGCGGAGATTCGGTGGCCGTCGAGATGACGATAAAGTAGAGCGTGGCATAGTGGCGGTAGGTGACGAGGGAGGGCGAGTCGGAAGCGGCATCGGCGCCGCTGGTCGAGCCCGAGGGAGGTGCCAGCAGAGGCGGCAGCGGCAAAAAGTTGCAGGACCCCGGTGGGCGGTTGGCGACGAGGGAAAAGATCTCCGAGATGAGGCGCTGTTGTATGCTCGTGTCCTGGCGGAAGGGAGGTGTTAGAAAGGTGCCTATAGGAACGAACTCTTGGAGATGATGAAGCTCACCAGTTGTGTGTAGAACTTGGTCAGGCGGGGTTGGCCCTGGCCATTAAAGACCAGAAACGCGTTGATCATCGTGAAGGAAGTGCAGACGGCGCGGCAGGGAGGGCTATCGAAGGAAAGCTAGCTAGTGGGTGGGATCCCGAATCGGAGGTGTTGTCGATGTCGTGTTTAGTGTGTGTGGACAAAGTTAAGGGGAAGTAAATGCAGGTGCAACATGTCGCAATCGAGGAAAGGAAAGGCGCGGGGCCAGCAACTTTGGCACTCCGTCATACTACCCAAAAGATTCGCTGTGGCAGTCAGAAAAGTGGGTCGCCAGCCGTTGTCAGCAAGCTCACCTTGTACCCTGACCAACAGGCGGCGAGGCCTAAAAGATTAGCCTTTATCGTACCGGAAAGAGTAAAAAAAGACTGTAAGACTGGAGAAAAACGTACCACTTCCGAAGAACCACATACGAGCTCGACGACCACACCGCTCCGGCAATCCGATTGTTGACCTCAAAACAACTTCCGTCATTTTGAGCACACACTCCGGAATTTCTCAACTTTCACACTGAGCGCACAATCCCAAAATCAAGCACAATGCCGCGCCCTGCAATCTCGGCGCCGTCCCGGATTGTCCGGCGACTTGCCTCGACCACGACGACGACAACCACCTCGACACAGCCTCTCTTCTCTCGCTCGGCCTGCAGACAGTGCCTTCGCGCACCATTGGTTGCTCCGTCCGCCACCTCGCGCCGCATCTTCTCTTCCACGGCGCCTGCCGCCTTCTGCCAGTCCGTCGCCCGTCTTGCACAATCGCCACAAGCCGCATCACCTTCGGTCTCTGCCTATACTCCTCAGTCGACGGCTGAGCCCGCCGCCATGACCGAGTCCGAGTACCACGTCCTGGCCGACGAGTACCTCGACCGCCTGCTCGTCCGTCTCGAGGACATGCAGGACGCCCGTGAGGATGTTGATGTGGAATACGCCTCGGGCGTGTTGACACTGGCCTTTTCGCCGAACGAGGCCGGTGCGCGACCGCGTACCTATGTCATCAACAAGCAGCCGCCCAACAAGCAGATCTGGCTGTCATCGCCGATATCTGGGCCGAAGCGGTACGATTGGGTTTTGGATGTGGGTGCGAGCGGTGACGGAGCCAGTGGCCAGTGGATTTATCTCAAAGACGGCTCGGCGCTCAACGACCTGTTGCGAGAGGAGATGGATCTGGACCTCGATGCCGAGTGGGAGGAGGCGTGAAAAAAGAAGGGAAGATATTGATGTGATGGAACGCTGTGATGAATATTGTACGATTCAAGATGAATACCAAGCCACTCAAATGATTTGCATGTTGTGTATCGTGTATAAATGTTGTCGATATTCCCAAATTATTTGTGATGAGAAAGAATTTATCCAAAAAGTGATTTAGCAAAAATAGTATTATTATCATCCAAAAGTGTAAATTAGGAAAAGTCGTCGCTGAACAAAATGCAAAGGAGGTATCTGATACTTTTTATCCCATCCCACCCATAAGAAATCCAATCATGCTTCGTAGCTGGTAAATATTGAGAAACACAAAATCAAATATTGTCCAATAAATGGTCGAAAGAAAAAAAGAAAGAAAAAATAATTAAGAACGCCAGTCAATAGAACTACTGGTTGGTCCTGTTAGTGCCGTCGTCAAAGAGATTTAGCACATTGCTCGGGAGATACTCAAGCCACTGCGGCATCAAGTCCGTTGGCAGCGCCAGAGACCCAATATCAATCTCTTGGCTGTCAAAAGTGATGATGTCGGTGATGGGGCCCGCCTCGAGGTACGAGTATGGACCGCCCATGAGACCGCCGGCTTGGCCAAAGTCTGGCTGGTACATCCCACTGCCGTCAGCAAGGTGGCCAAGGGCAGCTGCAGCACGAGGGCTATTTCCACTCGCACTGGCATTGGCTTGGTCAAAGTTGGCAAGGCCGTTATTAGACGGCGATGTGCCTGGCAGGATGGCTCCCTCATAGCCGGACGAATGGTGCGATGATGGCGTATTGTACGACTGCACGGGGGCAGGAAGTGGTTGCTGAGGTGCTTGATGTAAAAAGTCTTGACTACTATGTTGGTGATTGAACTGCTGCTGGCTGTGTTGCAGTTGGTGTTGCGGAAGCTGGAATTGCTGCTGGTGTTGTCCTGGGTAGCCAATGTTGTTGCTGTTCGCATACAAGCCTTGTCGGCCATTTTGTCCTGAACTGGGGCTGGTCGAGTCCAAGTCGCCAAACTTGAACGTGCCACGCTCCTGTCCTTGCTCAGACAATGCAGTGTCGGAAAATGAAGGGGCAGCATGGTGTTGTTGGTATTGCTGCGCCTGTTGTTGTTCGGTCTGATCTGCAGAGTAACGAACGGCAGAGACGTTGGCCTGCGGGTAGGCGGGTGGATACATGGCCGGTACCTCGGGCAGACTCTGTCGGATGGGGTCGTAAATCATGTTTCCTGGTGGAGTGGCAGCAGAGGCAAGTTGAGGCGACTGATATTGAGCTTGACTCGGTTGTCTGGCCTGCCGTTGAGTTGACTGAGATGGCTGCTTGCGGTGCTTTGGCTGATCCTTTGCCCTTGGTGTAGTGTCCTGGGCTTTCAAATTGGAACCAGAAGGTCCCGCACCATTGGCGTGACTCTGGAACAACAACGTCAAACTGGGGTTTGCAGAATTTGACGTTCCTGTCAATGACCAGGCAATTGGTGGCGCATTTGGCGAAGAAGAATTGTCGAAGCGTGGCATCTGGCTGAGCGAGCTACTGCGCGGCTGCCCAGGTTGCTTGGTGCTCTCCAACTCCTCGGATGTGAATGTCTCGCAATCCCAAATGCCTTTAGACTTCTGATCAAGCGCCGTCAAGATGTAACGCACGCCGCCCCAGTACAAGTGAAGCTGCTGCAGCGATTTGTAGCAACGTTGGTAGTTCTGGTTTGCATTCGATGCCAGCAGCGAGTGCTTTGACGAAGAGCCAGTTCGCGCATCGCCCCCCGAATAGCCAGCGCCTCGTGCTTGCCCATCGGAAGGTGGCGGGGAAGTGTCCCGCGAGGTAGGTTGAGAGGCATTTGCCACCGATTCCATCAGGAAGGCACACGCCGCAATATACATCGGCTGTGATGTAAAGGGATTGCCAATGAAGCTTTTCGGGTCGATCAGCTCTGCGAAGGCGAGAATATCGGCAATGGTCTTTGCGCTGGACATGGAGAGTTCGTGGCTGTTTGGCAAGAGTTGATGTGTGCGCTGAAGGCCTCCGAACGGAGCCAAGAGTGTAGGTTGGTGTAGGATGATAATGAGGGTATGGAACCAGAAATGGAGCAAGATAAATGTCGTGCCTTGACCGGCACGGACATATGCCTGGAAATTCGGGGCGTTGAAGTTGAGTCGTGGGTCTTGTCGCTGATACAATTGCGTCAGGTCGTTCTCCATGTGGCCGAGGCGCTGCATCTTCTCGTGTGTGAGATCGTCAGCACTGCGGATGTTGTTCAGAACATCGGATACACGTCCATAGAGATGGATGATTTGTGCAAGGATGGGAAATGGTGCCGGCCAATCAGTGAGCGGGTCCAATGTAGGTTCAGGCAGAGCGAGCTCAAAGTCATCATCCCTAAATGTGACGGGCCGACCCGTGCCGGACGAGATGACACGATCCAAAAAGAAGACAGCCCAAAAGGTGTCGGCACGCTCTTGCTCTGCTGCACGCAGTTCTGCAGAGGCATAAGCGCTCTCGGCATTGTGCATGCTGCCACTGTTGTTGCGCACGGCTTTCTTCCCGGGGGCGACCTCGCTCACAGCTTCGGCGTTGTCGTCGACATCCTCACCATCATATTCGCCACCACCTTTGCCATTCCAAGTGCGCATGAACCAGGGGTCCTTTTCGCCTTGCGGTGTAACACCCACTTTCTTCTGCAGACCCAAATCGACAGCCATGCGGATGGCCAGTCCCAGGTACATCCACAGGGTACTGTCCTGGTCGGCACCAAAGCCTTCATATGCCATAAGGAGACAAGCCTGGACAGCCGCCACAGAGGGGCAAGGGAAAGTATCGACGGTAGCTGTCCTCGCCCGTTGTGCAAAGACATGGCCATATTCCGAACGTGACATTCGACCGTCATCATTGCCTTCACCAGCGCTGCCATTGCTAGTGCTGATGGCATTTTCACCATCGACGCCGTTTGTAAAAACGGGTAGGTCAGAGAAACGTGCGGCAAGAGCGCACATGGCATCGACCAAAATAGCCTCCACGCGCTTCTCCCGCACCATCTTCAGGACTCGTTCCTCACGTAAGAAGGGGTAGTTGCATCCGAGATGGACAAAGAAGGTTTTGAGGAGGTTGATGATAAGGGGGTGGACTGGGTCCGGGTCGTTTGGATCGTAGACGGGCAAGTCTTCGAGACTTTCGAAAACGGGGTCGAAGTGTGACGGGCGGCTTTGACCGTGTTGGCGGTAGTTAGCACCGTCTGCTAAAGCGGTACTCGGTGAGGATGTCGAGAAGCTGCTGCCACGGCTGCGACGGCGGTCACGCACGGATACGTCGACGACCATCTGCTTGTAACCAGGAACGATGGCAGTCGGGCCAAAATAACGAAAATATGGGACTCGGTGGCTTTCGTTGTGGTGCTGATGTTGATGTGAGTGTTGTTGTTGCTGCTGCTGCTGCGGAGGAGGGGATGGTCGTGTGGTGCTTCCTTGACTGCCGTCTTGGAACGACACAGAGCGCCGGTTCAATTGTGGCCGCTGGCCGTTGGCAGTCGTCTGTGCATCGCGGCGCTGTTGCGTTTGCGTCGGCTTCGTCGGCTGTGGTGGATATGATTGAAACGACTGCTGTGCAGTATGTTTCCAATCGCCGTTTTGACTGGCCTGCGATCGTGAGCGGCCGTCTTGTGAAGACTTATTCGAGGATTTCCGTCGCCGTTTCGGGCTGGCCTGATTGTAGTTTGCCTCGCCATCGCTGATCGCTTCTTCGTCGTTGTTGCCATTATTTCGAGAAGCGCCGTTGTCGTCGGTAGCAGAAAAGCTGTGAGTTGCACCAGTCCGGCCGTTGTTCGGTTCGTCTGGGCCGTCATCGTCCTCGTCATCATCATCGTCATATTCGCTCTTGGTGTCCGTCGCCGAGCCTCGCTCCCGGCCCCCTGCGCCAAAAGAGCCGGACCGGGCGCCGCCGGTCAGCTCCTTCTTCTTCTCGACGAGGTCTGTGTAACCAAGGCAATCGTGTCCGTTACTCGCACATGTCGAGCATGTCGGGCGCTCGCCGGCGCAGCGCGTCTTTCGCTTGCGGCATGTCAGGCATCTACATTAGGGGAAACGAGGGGAAATGGTCAGCATGAATGTGAATAATTTGTTGCCAGCCGGCCTTTTGTCTCCTCCGCCTTTTCATCTTGCGACACCGGAACTGTTGACTCACGCTGCATTGACTCGTCGCCGCTTCGACGGCGGCTGGCCCTGATTGTTGACGAAACGAATCTGCTTGGGCGCCGGCACGGGTTTGAGAAGGGTGCTCATCGCGAACTATTCGACTTTCCCGGTCATAACATGACCATGGTGGGTCTTTGTGTGGGAAACGAAAGAGGGCCAAAAGCAAATTCAAAGAAACGAGCGGATGCACAAAATTGTGGGAATAGGGAGAAAAGGTGCAGAGTTCCAGAACGATCGGTGACGTGGTGGAAATGCAGTAAAAATGTTCTCTTGCGCGGGGGGCCAGGCCTTCTGATGATCCCCTGGAGCCGCGGTGCGGAGTAGATAAAATCCGGGGAAGAGGGAAGGGGAAAGAGGGGAGTGAAAGACGAGAGGAACAAGGCAGACAAGACAGATGGCTCGATGGATCGAATGGCAATACGGCGTTCTAGAAAAAGGCCGAAGAAAAACAAAGAGAGACGACTATATCCGAAGGAGGCGAGGGAGCAAGAAAAAAAGGACCGGCCTTGGTCCGTCGCTAACGCTGGCGATGTGGAGAGCAGGGTGAGAAATTACGGGGATCGAGAGGAGACACGCTCGACCCGGACGGCGAGCAGAGGAAACGGACGTTTTTTGGTCGCAAAACCTTGCCTTGGCATATGACTCGGTACTTGGTAGCGCACGATAAAGTTCGTACGTCGTAAGTAGATTTTGGAAAGGTAACTGAGTGGGAATAAGAACGAGCTGAACAGCTGGACTGACAGCTTGTCGGTGTGCACAATTGACAAGGCTGAGGATTTGAACACGAAAAAATGTCGCAGTTGGGCTAAGCTAGCGCGCCACCTTCATGGTCAGTGTAATTCGGAGGGGACAGCGACGATGAAAGGTATTAGTTCCATGGTGTTTCTCTGACTTTTTTGACAATTGGTCGGCGAATATGTGGTGTGGCGAGAAGCGGATATGCGCTTGTATTGGTGACAGTTGAAAGTGTGGAAGAGGAGGAAGAAATTGGAAGAATACTTCAGACCCGGTGAGAAGAACATACGTCGTATGCAGCACAAACTTCGGTGAGAGGGAAGGAGCAATAGAGAATCTAAAAAGAGGAGGAAGGAACAGGGCAAAACGTGGTGGGAAGGGCAGAGGACAAGGCAAGAGCGACACTCTCTCGTCGTGAAGTACAGGCCCACAGCACAGAGAAAGTGGACGGCAGGAGCAGAGGAGAGAAGCAAAAGAAGAGCGGGAGAAGAGGGAGAAGGAAAAATTGAGTGGGCCGTGGGACGTGACGATAGGGTCAGGGGAGGAAAGAGGAGCAAAGGAAAAGGGGATATTACAGAGTGCTCCCCTACTTGTATTACGACGTGGGCAGAAGGCAAGAACGACGGACACAAAGGCGGGGTGGGAAGGTGCGAGTATGTACGATTGCCTCGTAGGTTAACAGGATACAACTGCTGTCGCGTATGTGGGAAGGAGCACAAGATGAGGAGACATGAGCCGCGGGAGGACGGGTGACGAAAGCGACGGGGAGGGAAGGAGCGAGCCTTTGACCAGGGGTGTGCACGTTTTGAGCACGGCTGAACAGCACGGGCAGTGTGAAAACGATCGTGTCTGGACGAAGACGAAGACCAGAAGAATAACAGACTGCACAACAATGAGCTATACAAGTACATCTGATAAAACGGCAATGTGCTCTTCTGAGACGAGACACTGTGTTGTGGAGCATTAACGTAGATGGCCAGAAAATAGTACGAGTAGGACTTGCGCACAGATGGCCTGGGATGGCGGGGAAGGAAAGAACGAGTACGACGCAACAGCGAGGACTGCATCAGAGGAAAGAGCGAACCAGCCGGAAGGTACGACGCAGGAGCCTGCAGCTGCAGTTATGGTCTTTATCCAGACGTAATAAACCGGTGTTAAGAGCCTTTGAGGCAGTGTCGCTTGCAACGAACAAACGAAATGAGATGCACCACCAACCACGGCGTGGCAGCGGGTGCCCGT
The DNA here is from genome assembly GCA_029298735.1 of Ophiostoma sp. CBS 140.51. Taxonomy (NCBI): domain Eukaryota; kingdom Fungi; phylum Ascomycota; class Sordariomycetes; order Ophiostomatales; family Ophiostomataceae; genus Ophiostoma; species Ophiostoma sp. CBS 140.51. Next base: position 44,162 of record JANSLP010000177.1, read on the forward strand.
TGCATCATGCGGCGTCGTGTCTGTCGTGCCAACTGTCACCTTGTCGACAAAGCAGTGCATGAAAAGTGTCGTTGGACAAAGAACAAGCATGGAGTGACCATCCATCTCCGCCACCTTTGTCGCCATGTGTTACGATAACCCCCGCCAGTTTCTCTGTGCCTGTTTGACAACAGCAGCGAGCCGAGAGAAAGGTCTACGCTCGTACATTGTAAGACATACATACGTCTTTATATCGTAACCTTCTGTTCTACAAACATCCAGTGGGGCCACCCAAGAGTTCGCTGCATTTGACGAAGCCAACCTGAGAATAGCGCCCGCAACTGCCGTTTAAATCCCCTGTATTAGTGTTGACTATTCACCAACAACATCTTTGCTTCGCGATCGAAGGAAGGCGGGCTGGTGGTAGTCGATATTACCATGGCAATGCTGATGACAGGATCGTTCTTTTAAGAAGTGAAGAGCATCAAGAGGCAAAATGGCATGATATTATGTCGAGGAAAGTGCGACGCCAGATACACACCATCTGCCGGACGCAGCTTCCGATTTAACCAACAATAGGTGGGGGGATTCCTTCCTGCCCAGTCAGTCGGAAAGGACGTCAAGGTTAACAAAGTGTGATCACGAAAATTTACCGTGATGATTCTTATCGCGAGTTTCCCTCTTCTCTTTAATTTCTCCAGTATACAGAGTACCCCTCTCACCACTCCCTGCCTCCCCATACCCGCGCTAGTCATCTCATCTTGCTCCGAGTCGAACGATGCACAGTATCAAAGCGGTCTTTTAAATCCCATGTTTAGTATCAGTGTCCGGCGCCTTTCCGTTTTGTCCTTTGCTACCACGGCCCCTGAGCTCTTGAACCGCAGGTTTATATCTTTTGGTCGGCTCGTTTCCTTTGGTTCCACGAGTACTGATAGGCGTGTTTTCTTGTCCACTCTGTAACTCCTTTCGTCACTTGTCACAATAACAGCTTTGACGCTCGTTCAAGCTCATATGGGGGGATATTTCTGTAGATGAACACGCCCGGGCCTCTCTGTACCTTTCTACGAATCAGTTTCTTGGACTACTCAGTATGTTGCACTCCATTTATACCCTGCACAAATATATGCCTTTTCCCAAAATATGTCGATCGAATGCAATGTCTCATACTATACATGCATACGGGGGAAATACGTACACATATGCATCGAGTCTCTTCCAAGCACAGCAATATCCTTGTTTTACGGCCAAGGCCGCCCCCAAATGATCCTCCGAACGTGGAACGGTGGTTCTGTAACAGCGTCTCGTTGCTACTACGCCAAGGACTAGCCGTTTTCAGATCTATCTTCAAAGGGGAGCAGTTGATCTCACATTATGCGGCATCTCTGACATATATTGTAGTATTCTCCAATCTGTTGACCTCTTGGGTCTCGCTACATGAGCTGCACTATGTGTTGATATTAGAATTCACACATTTGTACTGCTCTTTGGGTAGGTGGGGGAAAGGGACGGTAGGCTATCCGGCTCCCGGCCTAGCATCAATGGGCTCTTCATAATAAAGACTTCATAAAAGGAGATATGTATCAATATTTGATCTTTTTTTAGAGCAAGAAAACTGTAAGCAGCTACTAGGTCGGAACTTCATGTTAAAAAAAGTACATTTTTGTCATCACGAGTTATGACCAATTGTCATGAGCGAGCGATATCCTTTCCCTTTCATTTTTCAAATGAAACATGAAATACATGGGAAGACCGTGATCTATGGTATTGTGAGACTAGTATAAGTAGCCCCCCACGAAGCCCTGTATCTTTCAGTTTAATATCTAATTGAATGAAACAGATGGATATGATATGCAAAGAAGGAAGGGGAAAAGAAAACAGTATAAGGGAATAATGGGACGTACCTTAAGAGATGGTCTTAATAGACTGCCCCCAGAGCCCAAGCACAGCCTGATATTAAATCAATGACGACAAATCTATATTTCCTTAAGAATGATGCACGCGATACCTCTCGCCGGGTGTCCCCAAACATGCTCCGATTTTATCAACCTGGGGGGTTGAGGCCTTGGGGGTTGACAGTGTCTTCTCATTTTGGCAGCAATTTGCGCCCTCTGTTGGCGAGCATACAAATAATCAACAAGCGCATATTTTATGAAATCTCATGACCAGAAACTACTAGTTTGTGACCCAAAATACTCTCGTGAGGACAAAAAGAAATCCTTTGGGGTCTATTCAGAGAGACTTTGCTCGCTAGACAATCAAGGGAGAGCGGCTCGGCGCTTTTACATGAACTAGCAACTGTTGGACGTTTAGGCGAGACGACCAGGTCAGGCCAAGAGGGATAAATGATAGTCTTCTCATATAATCACTGTTGCAAACAAGGGCCTGGAATCAAAACTTTACCCATCTGTTGTGGAGAAAGGTTGGTCGTGAACTGAGATTGCACCGAGCCCGGACGCTACGCAGTGCGGTCGTTGACCGTTGGACATTGATGTTGACGGCCCGCTGACAAGCTTGCACAAGCCCGCAAATTGTGGCTTTTCTAGTCTTAGTGCCCGTTGCCGGCCGCGCTGTTGCGCCGTGGTTGACACGCTACAGGGACATTAAGTGCCAACATCTAACACGCCATTGGCCGCCCTGCGCACAGGTCGTGGCAAAAGAGAGGGACGAGGGAGACTTGGGTTTTAGGTGTGAGTTGAAAAAGAAAAGGGGCTTGGCCGCAGAGCACAAGCGGGTATTTCCACGTGGAGAGCCCGTTTTGCTCGTTTCTTTTTGGATCCTCTTTTGCTTCCCTCAGGTTTCTCAGCTTTCCCTTACCTGGAAGATGAAACAATAGGCTCAAAAGGAGACTTCGGGATGGGGCTGAGGCGGCTGCATGCTGACCTCTTTTTTTGGGGCATGTTTTGCGACAAGCCGTAGTCAGTTTGGTCTGTGTGGAACACTCATGATTCAGCTCGGGTCTTGCCTTTTGGGGGGGGGGGACTCTGACTGACACTTGACAGTTGACGCCAGCCGCTGAGAAACAAACTTTGGCCGATGTGAGGGTGGGAAGGAAAGGGAGAGAGAGACGGGAGAAGTCCGCGAGGAGAAACAACCAACAGAGCCTCCATTTCTCCATTCTCCCTCGAGAAAAGCTGGGGGGGAGGGGGGGAGGTGAGAAGAGGAGACAGCAGCACAAAAGATGTGCAGAAAACATCGAAAACATCTCACACACAAGAACAAAGTCTGCCTAGACATCTGCGAGCTGGGTTTGGGCCGCAGTCAGAGATATCCAATCGCAGATGCAGCCATCGCACCACACCTGCAGAGGGAGGCAGGCGTTGGATCGTCCAATTGGCGATGGAACGCTTGAGTGTTCTAAAGGCCCATTGGTTGTATTATTCGTACGGAGAATCCGCCCTCCTACCTCCGCTTCGGTTCTGTCGCACGCTGTATCGTCATGCGGCTGTCTATTTCTCACAGAGAAGAAAAAGCACCGTCTGACATCGTAAAGGTCAAGACACAATCAGTGCCGGCGGAGAGGGAATGGGGAATGGCGTCGTTGCAACTGGTCCCCTAATACGACCTGATGCGCGCTCTTTACCGACTTTTTGCAGTTTACGTCTAGCCCGGTGCACGGTCATGTTGGTGACGACCCCATCGTCCATTGCTTCCGTTTGGGAGAGTTGCCATGCTGTTGGAAGAGAAGGTGTGATGCGCTCGAGGCGACAGGTGTGTGTCACCTTCTTTGTTTAAGAAGACGTTTTGAGAAGCCTCCGTTTGTCAAATCGCAACGTCGCGAGCAAAATGAAGCAAGGGGAGTGTTGCTGTGTTTGAACACGGTTCTCGGCCTTCGCCGTCCGGATTTTTTCTTTTGAATTCCTTGTTAGTTGTATCTTGTTAGGATTTATTTAATCAAGATCACCGCCGTGTCCTCTCGTTCTTTCCCTGCTTTTCTGCGCTGGCTAGGCGTCCTTCCTCGCACTTGCCTCCCGTATGCGTCGTATTTCTACCTGCAACCGACACAATTTAATACAGCTTTTCATTATCCTCATTTTCATCCTCCCCGCTCCTTTCCTCCCAGGGCCTCACCCCCCGGTCTTCCTGCCTAATTTGGGACAGCCCTATGAAAAACACAACGGGTCCCTTGTTCCTTCCAGCCCCTCTCCAACCGGTCGGCACCTTCCTTTTTTGCTACTTGTGTGCCGCATCGCAGAATTGCACTGACGGTCAACAAAGGTCGACCCAGAGCCGCAAACTCGGTATCCTGGGCAGGTGCGACTCGAGATCGAGCTGAACGAAGAAAGAACGACACAACGACATAACGACAGGGGAATCCGAACAACGACGAAAACGGATTTGGAAAGGAAAGAGCACACAAGATCAGGAAAATAAGAAGGAACGGAAAGGGTGCGTTCTTTCCTCAGCCACCATCGCTGGTGGCACATCCTTCTTTCCTTGACACCCTCCTTGTTGCTGACGGTCCCTCCTTCCTCCTCCCAAAAAAGCATAAGCACGAGGCAAGGACCTTCGACCCTCCCTCCTTCCTAACCAGCCGCAGTGGCAGTGGAGACAAGGCCAGCCTTTTCGTGAAGCTTCTTTTTTTTTCGCTTCAGGGGGACTATTCTGACATCTCCCACTATTTTCATCCTTTTCTGCCTTTTCCTGTTGGCTTGTCCCCCAAAAAGTGCACCGTCCCCGTCCTGTCAGTCAAGTCGAATCCTTCGCGCGTCCCGTTTCATTGCGTGCACGCATCCTCCTGGGTCCATCAACTTATCGGGACGCTTCTGGGCCATCCAGCCCTTCCTTTCCTTTTCCTTTTCCTTTTCCTTTTCTTCTTCTTTGACGACAATCACATATTTTCGTCTCTCCATGGTTTTTATTACTCTCTGTAGTTCTCTCCCACTCCCCCCAAAGTCTCACTGCGCAGCAGCTGCCGATCGTGCATCTGTCGGTAAAAAAAGACGTGGCTTTGCTGCGCCTTTTCGCGTGCTGTCTCCCACTCTCCCACTTCCCCCCGTCATCTTTCTTGTCTTCTCCCACGCCGCTCTGCCCTATTTCTGTGGGCTGGAAGCTGCTGCGGTCGGGCTGATCGATCTTCTCGCATTTTGCGGCTCTTCCGTTGCTCTTCCCACCCTGTCTATTTTGTCTTTTCTGGGCCCCTCAGTCCCTTGAGCTTTTCTTCTTTTGTCATCCGGTCATCTTGGTCATCTTTGACTCCTTATTATTTTTCTTCTCTTCTTCTGCTACTTCAACTGTTTCTCGGCCTCGATTTTCCTTCGTCGTGTTTGTCGCATTCGTCGCATTCGTTTCATTTTCGCCTCCTCGATCTCACTCCCCGTGTGTCTTATATCTCGGGGCACGGCTCTTCAACGCTTCAGACGTTACTGGCAACAACAACGACGACTTTTCTTTTGTTCAACGGCATCGCAAACTCCTATGCTTCCTCCTAATCGACGATAAGGGGAAGCTCCCTTTTAAGCAACCAAGCTTCGACTCATGATAAATAAACAACTAATCTCACCTCGTCCCTGACCTAATCACACACAGCCATGTCAACAACACGATATTCATGGCCGGCATGGCTTGGCCTACTACTTGCCTCCAGCCTCGTGCCGACAGCATCTGCATCCGATATTGTTGAGAAGAAATGGGGCGCCGAGGTTGTGCGTCGGGTCGAGAAGGTCCTCGTCACGACCGAGACACAGATGCTCTTACGACGAGCCACCGCGAGCTCGACCTGCCCGACAAATTACTCACTATGCCCAACATCCATGAGTGGTGGATGTTGTCCAACAAATTTCGACTGTGAGGTCAGCTCGTGTGTACAGACAACACTCGCGACAACAGCATCTGCATGCGGCCTCGTAGGGTACATGAACTGCGGTATTGAAGCCGCTGGAGGTTGCTGCCCATCCGGTATGTTGACTTACATACTAAACTAGTATTTACGATGACCGTAATACTGACTTTATCCCCAGGCTACATTTGCGGCGTCAACGACTGCACGGCACCGGCCGGCGTCTCTAACACACAACAATGTCCTACGGGCTACTACCTCTGCCCGGCTTCATACAACTATGGCTGTTGCCAAACGACCATGGGCTGCGCACTGAACGCTTGCTATGCGACGACCCCGACGACTTTTGTTTTGACAGCCACTTTCACAACAGCAACCGACGCAAACGGCAAGGCAGAGGTCACCACTGTCACTTCGACCACGGTCTCAAGCCCAACCGCCCCGAGCGGTCTCCCCATCGACACCAGCGTCTTCCTCCCCAAATTTATCCCTACAACACAGGCCAAGGCTTCGGAAGTGGCCGTTGTCAACAACTCGACAACAACTGCGACCTCTTCATCCGGTCTCACAAATGCCCAAATCGGTGGCTTGGTCGGCGGCCTCGTTGGCCTTCTGATCATCGTCCTCGTGGCGGCTTTCTTTATCATCCGGAGCCTTCGCAAGACTACCAAGGTCGTGAAGAAAGCAGAGCGAAGCAGCGGCACGAGCTCAGGGGGAAGACGCAGTGGGCGCGGCGGCCCTAATAACCCGAGCGGTGTCATTGGTGCTGGTGGTGTTAGTGGCAGTGGCGAGAGCGGCACACGAAACTCGAAACAGAGAATGGCCGCTCACCTGCCTACGCCGTCCGAGGTCAACCAAATGGAAATCGACGAGCTGCTGGAGAACGAAACAGCCATGACACAGATTGAGGGCGGCGGCCTGAACTCGTCTGTCAGTCGAACACGTGGTGCTCACATGAGCAACCTGACCGGCACGACATCACCAATGCCAGACCAGTCAAGTTTCCCAAAAGCTAGCCTGGACTATTCGTCACCAAGTGCCGGCATCGAAGGCGGTGGTGCGGTGACGGGCTATTTCGATATCCCGGCTCGTATCCAGAACCGGCCCGGTCGGTACTCGATGAGCACAGACCCGCGTACAAGCATTGACTCTCAGGGTCAAGAACCACCAGCATTGATCTGGAACCACCAGCAACAACAGTACCAGCGCGCACGGGTCATCAGCGATGCCAGCGAGCGCTCGGATAATGTCCCTGTCGGCTCGTCATTGCAACCGGCCGAGCTTGGTGTTGAAGGCGGTTTCATTCCGGAGCTGCCCGGCGTCTTGCAGTCACCCGAAGAGGATGTAGGTGATATGACGCAGTACCAGCACCAGGGCCAAATACCCCAGAGACCACGTCCCTTTAGCAACATCAGCGCCCTGAGCGGTATGAGCAACTTCGTCGCCGGCTCGCAGATGCAACAGCCGCAGCAACAATATCACCAACAGCAGTACCAGCAACAGCAACAGCCGCTCATGGGCCACTCGCGCAATTGGAGCGACGACAGCAACAACGGTACACCGGACCACTCCCCTGGGCACACACCCGCCCACTCACCGGGCCAGACACCGAGCCACAGCCGTGACCGGAGCAACATCTACCAACAAGTGCATCACCCGCAGCCATACCAACCACAGCAGCCGCAGCCGTTCCAGCCACACCAGCAGCAGGCAACTAAGCTGGATGTCGTCTCGGAAGCAGCTGAGCACATGCACGGCCATTATGGCCCGACCAATGCCGTCGCCGGTCAGACGCGTGCCGCAGCTGATGTCGAGATTGACATCAGCTCGCCGGTGGCTCCGTAAAATGTTCTCTCTCTTACATCTTCTTTGTGTCATTTTTTTTGGTTATTTACTATCATTTTGATTTACTTGCGTTGTTGGCCACGTACCCCAAAACGAGCATGCCATGGCTTTAGGATACAATTTTGCATTTAGCGAGGCGTTTTTATAGGTTAGGAGGGATCTAGCAATGCCGCAGCATGCTCGCACATATTTTGTCACTTTGCTGTGTTTTGCTATTTATCTAAATTTAAAGTCATTGGAACTATTTCATTTCCTCTCATTCGCTCTAGTATAGTCTTGGTCCGTCTTTGTCGTCTCAAAAGTCATATCGTACAGTCATCCATCATTATTGAGAGTTTGTCCCCGGGGTGTCTAGACACGACCAGGGAACGCCGTTCCCTGACCGTTGGCACCCAGAGCCGAGTGGGCCGAGTGCGGGTTGGTGCCGGGGAAGTTGTTGTGCTCCTCGGCAATCATCGTGGTCGGGTCCATGGCGGCAGCGGTGGCACCGGTCATGCCAGTACCGCCCATACCACCACCAACGCCAGCACCATCCACGGCACCGCCCGTCATACCATTGTTCATGACGCCCGGGATGGGACCGCCGCGGTTGTGGTGCATACCGTGGCCGTTGAGGCCGTCGTGGTTGTTGTTATGCATGTGCTTGCCAGCAGCCACGCCAGCGGCGCCACCTGCTGCCGCACCGAGACCGGCACCGGCCATACCGTGGTGGTTGTTGCTGTGGCTGTTGTTGTGGACGCCGTTGTGGCTGAGACCGTGGTTGTGGCTCATGTTGCTGTCCATCATAGTGTTGTCCATGTGGTGAGCACCAGTGGTGCGCGGGACATTGTCGTAGTTGTCTTCGTAAAAGTTTTGAGCACCGTTGTTGTTGGTGGCGTTCTTGTTGTCGTGGTTTCCTGTGCCAGGAAGATGGTGGTGCTTATTGCCGCCGACATTGTTGACATTGTCATTGTGCCGCATATCCGGATGCATAGGGTTGTTGGTAGTGCGGACAGAGGGGTCCTGTGTGTTGAATGTCTGCTCGCCGGCCATCTGGGCCGAGTCGGCGTGCGAGGTGTCCTCGTGGTTCTTGTTGTGGTGGTGGAAGAGGCCCCTGTGTGTGTTAGCTAGGTGAGAATATATTGTAGAAAGGGCATAAAATTTTCGGCTTACATTTCGTAAGATGTTTTGTGTTTGATTAGAGAATGATTGTTGTCGATAGTTGAAAAGGCCAGGAAGTCGTTGTTGAAGATTGCAGATGTGATTGAAGATGCTGATAATCTGAATGAGAATCGGAAAATGAAAGTCCAGATCAGATTCTTATATCTATTTTCCTACGGAAAGGGTGGAAGCATACAAAGCACGCATCAAAGTTGCTACAACTTCAGATGGATTGATTAGTCTGACGTAGTGAGCACGGCTGGGCCGCATGCCACCTGTTTTGAGAAAGATGCTTATGACGATGTTTTTGCTGCTACAGCTACATTTTGCCAAAATTGGCATTGCGGATCTGGGGGCAAACAAAGGCGGCCGGGGAGGGAGCGCCATGTATGCTACAAAGGGCCAGAGGCTCGAGAGGGCATGGCAAAAGTACATCCACTCAAGGTACAATCGCAAATCTTGTAAAACCTTATTAAAATAGAGGCGAAATCACGATGCAGTGGAGTACCAAGGCTGGGCGGCAGGGCTCTGGGGTAGATAAGAGACAAGTACTTGGTGTACTTTGGCCAGACAGCATTGGCAACGACGTAAAGAGGCAAAACGATCGAGAGGGAGCCTGGAAACCTGCACCAACAACGCCGTAACAAGTCATTAAGAATATATTGGAAGCGACGAAATCGGACGTCGGACGTCGCACCGGCAGGGTTCCAGACAACAGATCGACATGGGAAAAGTCTGGGGAGCACCCGATTTGACTGGATTTGGATGACCTCACTAGGGTTGGTTTTCTTGTGCACCTAAAACGAGGGGAAGAATATATTAAATTCCAATTCGCTGCATCCGATCGCGAAATGACGTCGTTTTGCTAAAAAAAAAAGAGGGCGAGGGGTAACAACACAACCACCACGACCACCACAACCAAAATAGTAAAAGGAAGAGAGCAGGTTAGTCTAGGGTTCGTCTGTTGGTCCGAACAACTTGATTTCATCGGATTTTTTTGCTCATTGCATTTATTCGACCATGATGTAGCTTAAAGCTGAATCGTCATAACATAGAACAACTTGCAGCTCATATGAAATAAAGGGATGGCACTCACAGGAAAACTAATAGGATGGAAGGGTTGAGAGAAGCTTAAAAAATGAGTTACCAAGTACGAATTTGAATTCGAACTTTTCTCCTTTCGTCATTCTTCATGGCAAAAGCAAAGAGCGACACTGACGATCCCCACGTGGGTTGGGGCTGCAGTACTGCACCAGGTTCGCAATGTGGCCCCTTTTCGTCCATTCGTTCTTGCCTTCTTTACACTTAAGAAGCTGCCTCAACTACGTACGCTAAACACGGCAAGAAGAGGCCGTGAGATTTAAGGTGTAAAAAAAGAAAGCAGGAAGTCAAAACAGAAAGGGAAAGAGCTACCGTATTTACAACCACCCACGTGCCTGACTTGCAGCAGAAGCGTAGCAGGAGCTCGGTGACAAAAAGCGTAGTCTGAAGCTTCCTCTGAAAAGTCTTGGCACCACGATATAAGTCAAGGCTTGCAGTCCGTCGTATTTGAGCCGCAAATACCAGTCTACCTTATTCTCTCCCTTCACAGCACACTCACAAAATATTTGCGGAAGATAGGAGGCTCTACTAACACCTGCGTATGGCATTAAATGTAAATAACAACAAGACTCCATAGCTCCCAAAACATAACATCGACAAATCTCCCTTTTTCGATGTTGTAAGAAGCCACCATTGACAATGCTCAAACCTTCTGGACGTTCATCTTCTATCCTTAGAAGAGACGTGAAAAAAGTCAAGAACCAACCTATCACGGGTGTGGCGTACTGTTGCCTCTGGAGTACAGGAAGGCCCACACGACTCAATACTTGTTTAACTCCATCTCCTTTCGGGCCATGGGATTTTCAGGAGAGTTCACGATAACTGACTACCTCGAGGTGGTATTCCCGAATGGTCTCCCCATCCATCAAAAAATCAAACTATTGCTTGTAGATGCATGTTGTAGACATGGGATGCTGATTCATCTTCACTTGACACCCCTGTCTAGATACTCACATTCATGCTCGTGGGATGCATAAGGTGGACAGAGACCTTCTTTCTCATGGGGTCTAGACTGTGCCTAAACCTATTTGTTCTAGAGTGTATGCAGTTTCTCAATAGTCTATGGTATTGTAGCTGTATTGCCAGGTCAAGACTCGAATTCCGGCCCAATATCGACTACTTGAAGGGCCCGAGTGCAGCTGGACCCAGGCCTGGACTTCTTTCCGCCGGTGTCCCATCGTGGACTACCGTCTTTTCCGGGAGTAAAGGCACAAGCATATATATTTACTCCGTGTGGTAGTCCCGCGCATCATTGGAAATATTTGAGCTGTAATCTACTTCTACCGACCACCGCCATGAAAGCCACCGCCGCCCTCCTCTCCTTTGCCTCCGTGGCCCTCGCTGCGGGCATCAGCAACAATGTTGACAGTATGAACGACAACATCTTTGACAAGCGCAACTGCAATGGCAACAACTGCAACCGCGCCATTACGGGAACCCGCGAGGGCCTGGCTGCGTCGACCCTGCGGGAGGCCGACTGCACCAGCTTTCTCCTGACGACCGTGACTCCGTTGCCTGTGTAGGCCCTCCTGCTCTTCTTTCCATCGTATCTTCGCTAACCTTGCAGGGTGTCTACTGTCTGGCTGATGGCGAGCAGCACGACGCTGGCCACCGTGGCATCGCCGTCCATTTCGACCTCGACCGGCTCGGCTGTGCCTACCGACGCCGTCACTGTCTCACCGAGTGTGCTGCCCAGCTATGCGACGGAGTGCTCGTCGCCTGCTGCGTACGCTTCGGCTTGCAGCTGTTGGGGCATTACTGGGGTTGTGACGCTGGCGGCGACGCCGACCTACACGGTGACGAGCACGTTTACGCCGTGTGCTGTGTAATTAAGTAGAGGCTGGAATGGCTTAGAAAAATACACGAGAATAGAAAGACACAGAGGCAGGCAAGACTTAGAGAAAAGATTGGTCTGTTGGTTTAATTACTGAGCAATGGCAAAACACTGCTAGTTTGTTTTGGTAAGTATATGTGTGGTTAAATTAGTTTGTCAACAGAGGACAAGCAACAACAACACGCAGTAGTAAATGCTTTCTACCCTCCTACATTTAACTCTTTTCAAAATTAATTTGTTGATCGGCGTCGTCTCATCCATCCTCTTTTCCACCTCCTCTCTCTCCGCATAACTCCCTCTTATCATGATGCAACAACAAATGTTTGAGCCAATGCCAATTAAGACATGCTCGCCACATGACTACCAATATTGAGCCAACCCTCTCAACCAACGCCATCGACAACACGGGGCGCACGGTGCCGAGAATCCCTCCCGCAACCCTCCCATCATTCTCGCACCGAGCTCCCGCCTTTGGGCCCGCCGTGGAACCTACATAGAGGCTCTGCCCTCGATCCGTCGTCATGTCATACCGTCTGTTTTTTGTATTTTGTGGGTTTCTCGGTTTTTTTGGGCAGGGCAACAGGTCGAGACATGCTTCCCTCTTTTCGGTTTTCTTGTCTTCCTTTCATCCTTAGGCTTCAGGCCTAGAACAAATCGCTTCGCCTTCCAACTTGATAAAAAAAGTGTGCCGCATGGCTGTGGTTTCAAAAGGTATGATGTGGCAGTGCCAGTGTTGTTGACTGGTATGCCTGCGAATCGAACAGTTGGTTGTTGTTCGCAATGCCAAAAATGTCCAGGCGGTTGGACAAAAAAAGAGCGAGGTTTCGATAGTCACTCAGTGACGCCAGCCAAGAATCGTTCGATCAGTAACAATGCAGAAAATAAAATGCTTTCTTTGCATCGTGTCTTGGCGGGCGTTTGGACAGTGCCCGTGGAATCCGGCCAAGATATTTTGGTCGAGATACCTGGGTTGTTGGTGACCAAATAATGTCCACGGCGCAGAAAAATCCACCGTGGTCGTCCACCAACCACCTGTCCTCCGCAACAAGGAACCGCCTCGCACGACGTCCTGCCGCCGACTTGTTGCGTGCTGAGACTAGAAAATGGATAAGGGGGGTCTCAAGGAGATACACCAACATCCGGCACAAGCCAGCCTGTTTGTATCAACATCAAAAGAGCCAAAAATGTCGCCGAGTAGGGGCGAAATAGTAATAAAAAAGAAATGAGCCTCAAATAGGTTGGATACGACGGATCTCATTTGGCTTCTTCCGCGCCATCGCCACCGGTCTGGCGATTCAGGTGCGCGGCTGGCGGGCCGTTAGCATGGTTGACTTGGTGCTGTTGAGGGAGGCCATTGTGGTGGTAAGAGGTGTTGTGGTTGTTGTGGCCCTGGTAACCCTTGCCGGAGTAGTTGCCGCCGCCGCCACGATGTGGAGGCCCGTACTGGTGCATACCTTGCGGGCTGGTACCGTATTGCTGTGCGCCGGGGTTATTATAACCGCCTCGCATGGCTGTTTTTCCTGATACGTTAGTAAATAAACTCCAACAGGTCTGTGGTCTCCAAGAGAAGACTAAAAGGATGAAAATCAAATATATCAAAAAAGCTTACCACCTTGTCCCTGGTGTTGGGGGTTAAAGGCAGGTTGCTGGAACTGTATGCTGGGGCTCTGTCCGTACATTGGTTGTCCCTGTTGGGATCCTTGTTGGCCCATCATCGGCGCGACAGGCCGACCCGGGCTGGGATATCCGTTAGAACCACCCATCTGATGCGGCGGGGGTGCGCCGGCAGCACCACCAGCACCAGGGGGTCCCATAAACTGCTGCGGGCCGCCGGGGTACATGCCCATTTGCGGGGAGCCGCCCATCATGCCACCGGGAACGACAAAGTGCTGCGGAGGCATCATCGACATCATCGGGCCATTCTGCGGCGGCATGAAGCCTTGCGGGCTGTTCTGGTAGTTCCGGAACTGGTTCATCTGGGGGCCGTTCTGCATGAAGGGCATGGCCGGCTGGTTGTAGCCCATCTGGGGCGTAGAGCCAACGTGCTGCGGGTACAAGGGAAGCTGCGTCATGCGCGGCGAAGCGTACGACTGTGCCGAGTTCGAAGGCATCATCCGGTGATCGTCACTGCCGTTGAACGACACCTGGGGGATGTGTCCGTGGGGTCCACCACCACCGGCGTGCATGGGCATCGGTGGCATGTGCTGGTTGGGGCGCGGGCCCATGTGGCCGTGCTGCAGGTGCGCCGGAAGCTGGTGCTGGTGCGGCATCTGGTTCATGTTGTGCGGCATGGCGTGTCCCTGAACAGGCGTCGCCATCGAAGCAGCGTTAAAGGCAACACGGTCGACGTACTCAGTGTACTTGAGGTGCATCGTTGAGTCCGGCTTCTCATCATCCTGGATCTGGCGCCAGAGGAGAGGCGTGTCGTATGACGGCCGCAGTCCATCGTTGTCGTCCCAGTTCCGTCCTTGGTAACCCGCGGGCGGCTTGATGGTCTTGATCATGGTCAAGATGTCACACTTATCTGCCGACACGTTCTGTGCCTTGCGGCGAATGAGGACGGTGCTGGGCACCCGAGGAGATGGGATGGTCGGCACTGAAGTTGCTGTCGAAGACATGGTGTGCGGCTGGTCCGTCGAGACGTGGTTGATCGTTGACCGCGGGCTCGATCCCGCACTAGGGTGAGTCGGGTTGAAGGATGCAGCAAAAGGGCTCGGGCGAAACTCGTGCGTAGTGGGATTCAGCTTCTGAGGCGTATGCGCACCACCCGGCAGCGCGCTCAGGCGGCGCGAGTAGTTGTTGTCGGCAGCGTTCGCAGGACCAGTGGGAGGAACGCGGGCATCATTGGAAGGACCAAAGTGCGAGGGGCCGTGGTTGTTCAGGTTCTTGTTGTACCGGTTCTGGTTCTGGTCAGAGTTCCGGATACGCTCGGCAAGGTGGCCAGTGTTGTGGCCCTGCGACATGTGCTGGGGACCGGAGCGGTCGCCGCGGTACGGCTGCGTCTGCTGGCGGAAGTTCTGCTGCATGTAACCACCGCGCGAGTTGGGGTGGCGGTTCGGCACACCCGAGGGAGACGCGCTGTGGGCGGCATGGGGAGGACCCTGGGGACGACCGTTGTTGTTGCTCACTAGCGGCCGGACGTTTTCCTGGCCAGTAGCACCACCAGCTGTCGGGCCAGAAGCAGAAGAGGGACCAAGGCTTGGCGTAGACGACGCCGTGGCAGCAGCGTTCGAGCCGGCGTTGGAGGCAGCGGCAGAAGCAACGGGCGTGGTGGAGTTCGAGGAAGCGGCTGCCGGCTTGGAGGAGCTAGCAGACGAGGCGGAGCCACGCTGGCCGGCGGCAGACTCGGTCTTGGACTTGGCAAGTTCCTCGGCATTCTGCAGCGCCTTCTCCTGGATCTTGCGCTGCTTCTCCGGATCCTTGGCAATGATCGAGATAAGGTCGTTGGGGACAGGGGTCGACAGCTTGAAGCTATCGGCGAACCGTCTCAACTCCTGGAGCTTGACCTGAGCGTCCGCCTTGATCTTGTTGGAGCGAGCCTTCTCGGCTTGCTGGCGCTGTTGCGACGCGAAGTCCTTAAACTCCTTCAGGAGGGCGCTTTCGACATTGTCAGCGACGTTGGGCGGCGCAGGGCTGTTAGCAGCCGAGGTAGAGGGAGCAAAGGCGGAAGCCTTGGCGCTGGGAGACAGCGATGTGCGGTTGGACGTCGCAGAAGCACGCAGAGAGGACGTTCCAGACGAAATCGCAGGCGTCGAGGGCTTGCTGCTGGGTTTTGATGCCGTGGCAGACTTGGTCTGGTCGGCCGTGGAGTCTGCGGCCTTGGAAGCAGGCTGCTGCTTTGCCTCGGTCGCCGGCTTCTCAGCAGCCTTCGGCTCAGGGGTCTTTGACTGCTGCGACAGTGCAACAGCAGGCGGTGCTGGCCGGGGTGCGGCTGCAGGCGTCTGGGGTTCTTCGACCTTGGGAATGGCCGGCGGTTGCTGCTGCTGCTGTTGCTTCCGCGGAGGGCCACCCTTGATCTGTGACGAAATGATAGCCGGGTCAACTGGCGCACCGACGACGGTCGAGTGACCTGTGGGAGCACGTCTTGCAGGGGGCGTGTATTTGGCATCTCCCCGGGCAGACGACGCAAGAGGGGGGAAGTCTTGTTGTCTGCGCACACCACTGTATTTGTCTTCCTCGTCGCCGTCGCCTTGACCTTCACCAACAGAGTCCATGACACGTTCTTCAGCGACGTGAGAAGTCATGGCCGTCGAGCCCTCGATCTCGCGAGCAGCACGCTCCGCCACAGCAAGGCGCTCAGAGTACTGGGGGTGGCTGCGGTCAATGGCTGTTGTGTAGAAGTTCTCGTTGTAGTTCGTCTTCAGGCCGAAGAGGCGCTCATTGGCGGCAAACTGGTCCCATTTTCCACCAGAGTTCGAGGAGCTCTCGAGGGAACCGTCCATGGCACCAGGGCCATCGTCAACCCAGCGAGTCAGGTTGCGTTCGCCTCCTGCGCGATTGTTCGAGATGGCTGTGTCCGTCCGAAATCCCGATCGTGAGCCTAAAAGTAGGGAGGAACCTGGTCAGTCATTGAAAATACAACACACACACACACACCCCCTCCCACCTGGAAGGAGTTAAGGGAGCAAAATATGGTACTAACCATTTTGGCCTCTGACAGATCCACCACCCTGGCCGCCACCGGGGCCGTCTTTGCGCTGGGGAGGCATATTGGTCGAGTCACGTTTACTGATGGTATCTCCGGATCGTTTCGGTGGAACCACAATACAGGGGCTCTCGCAATTGATGGAACCTGACAAAGAATCTCGTTAGCTAATTGTTAAGCCACTCGGGGCAGTTGCCCGCCGCGATGAGCTGGAGATGGCCCAGAGGACACAAGGAACATACCTCAATTGGGAGGCTTGTCGTCGCAAGCAGCTCTGTCTTGACTGGTGATGAGTCAAGAACTGAGGGCGTGTCGACTGCGTGTGTATTTTGGACAGATGCAAAGCTTCAACCGAACGCAAAAGCAATTCGGTGGGCAAAGCAGTCAGGAAGAGAGGTCCGAACAGAATCGATCCCGTTATCAGGAGATCAATCAGTGTCAAAATGGGGGCTCAAAAAAAGAAGAATATACCGTTGAAAACACGGGGTATCTTCGAAAACAGGAGAGACGTGAAGGGAAAGGTGTCAATCGCAACGATGACAGGTTCCGTCAAGTCGGGTCAAGGCCAATCAGCTTAATATTCGGGCGAAGAGAGCGTCTCGATGGATACGTCCATGTTCGAAGCCCAGGGCACGTGTTGGAAAAGGGTTGACGGGAGAGCCTTCTCTCCAGGCGACGATGCGCAAAAAAGAAGAAGCTGGCGCTGAGACCGACGAAATCAAATGAATGGAAAGTCGCACGGTACGCTGGTGAGAGCGCAGAGGATCCGATGCAGACGAATGAGGCGCGAGATGTCGAGGGGGGAGGATAATGAAAGACGACGTGGCTGGGGTGGGCGTCGAAAAATAGACCTGGTCCAGGAGTCGAGGTCGAAAAAGTGTCGTCGGTAGACACTAGAGGAGAAGGATAGGATGCGCCGAGATAGGAGAGCGACGACAATGGAGGGGTGGTCGAGGAATGGATGGAGTCGACGAACGCGAATGCGGATTGGCGACGATGGGCGAAGAGGAGAAGGGAGAGATAGGTCGAGGCCAGAGAGGAGACAAGCAAGAACGGGAGGTTCGGGCTGTCTGTCGTGCTGGTGCCGGTGCTGCTACTGGGGCGAATCAGAAGAGCTAGGGGAAAGGGAGACGAAGGCGAAAAAAAGAGGCCAAAGAAGGGAAAGAAGAAGAAACAAACACAACGCAGTGATGGAAGAGGAAAAGAAGGAAGAGGAGGGAAAAGGGGAGGTGGTGAGAAATGAGGTCCTGGGAAGGTAGAGTTTTGTGTTTTCGTTATTTTTTATTTTTATTTTGTTGACAGCGAGGGAAAGAAAAGGTGGAGGGAGGAAAACTAGCCGTTTGGAGTGGAAAGACAGCGCACAGGGGGGAATGAGCGAGCCAGTAAGACAGCAAAGTGCGTGTGGGAGGGAAGGTACAGAATAGGGAGGGCGAGAGCGACGACTCACAGGGTTGAGAGACGGAAAGGAAGGGGCAGACGACTGGGGGGGAAGGTACGGTGGGTCTAGAGAAGGAAAGAGCAGAAAAAGGGAAGAGAAGAGAAGGTCAAAAATTTTGTGAGCCGAACGGGAAAGAGTGTCTCGTGTCTCACCTTGTGAAAAAGTGGGGACTGCGAACAGCAGAGCAACGGAGCGGAGAAGAGAGCAAGAGCACCAAGAGTATCGTCGTGGAGGTAGTCGCGAACAGTTTACAGGGGACCATGCGCTGAAGGTGCGACCGGCATCTGGGGCTAGATCTAGAAAGTGCACTAGAACAAACGTAAGGTGCGATGGTGAGGATGGCAAGAGGTGCATTGGCAGCACCTTCCTGGCAAAGATACACAGTATGGACACAAACGAAGAAGGCACGGCCGGCCGTTGTCTTGAGCTCGGGGTGGGTTGCGGGTCGCAGTTTCTCCGTCTAGCTCTTTCCCGGCCCCGTCTTCCCCCGTCTTCGGCATGTTGTGTGTGCCCATCCTTTGTTTCCCTCTTACTATTTCCCCTTTCCCCTTGCATCTAAGTTCGCCTTTTGGTCGTTCCTGCCGCTGGCAGTGACTCGTCAGTTGGGAGAAGGAACAAACAAAAAGACACGGCGAGACGGCGCACAGCAGTGACAAAAAGCGGGGCGCGTCGAACAGTTGGTTGGTTGAGCTTTGTTGTCGCTGGAAGCAGTTGACTTCGAGAAAACGCAAAAAATATGATAAAAAAGTGCAAAGAGCTTGGAGCCCAACGAACTATGCACAATACAGTCGAAGACAGTATGGGTCGGCAAGTATGAGCAGATCATGGCGTCTACTGTGTACGCATTGTCTACTCGACCTCCGTCCGGTCGTTCCTTTCCCGGCTTTGTCCCTCGTGCCTCCCTTCGTTTGGTGATAATTTTGGGAAGGAAGATCCGATCAAAAGCGGAGTAGGAGAATTCGGGGATGGGTCCTCCTGGCGTGGCAAGAGCGGATGTGTGTGTGGGTAGCGGCGGCGTGCAGTGGTGGGAAGGCGATTGAAACAATGGGGGCGCCTTTCGAGCTCTAGGAGCTTTCGAGGGACTTTTGGCGGACGGTCTACAGGGCGAGCTGTCAACTATCGCCTACAGCTTGGACAGCTCGAGTAGTGTGCCACGAGCCAGCCACAGTGCGAGCCAAATTGGAAAAGAGCGACCTTATTAAGAGGAGTATGAGGCCAACATGGCAGGAGCGATGCAGCAAGAAGTAAATGTTGGAAAGAGCGATGTTCAAGAAATGGCAAGGTGGGTTGCACGTGAGTAAACATTTTGCACTTCACTCGCCTCATATCATCTAAGGCTTCAGAGCCCTGTTCTGATGTGGCAGTGACCTGGCAAGGCCAGCCCGGAATGTCCATTTCCGCCTTCCACCTTCCGCCTTCCGCCTTCCTCCTTCCGTCCTCCGCCCGCTTTTTGTTTCTCATCGTCGTTTGCCCTATTTTTGAGAAACAAAATTCACTTCATGCCGAGCAGCCTTGCTGATATGGCCTCGCGAAGAGAAGTTCAGTCAAGAGCAGCATTGTTCTCTCATTTTGCTGCTGCCTACGAGTATTGACGTCTGGTTTGTTTGACGATCTCTCTCAGCAAATCGAGGAAATTACAGGGCGCTGCTGTACCCACCTCAAAAGCTCAAACCCATGCCGAAATCACCCAACGGTTAGGAAAAGGCTCCGAGGCCTGCTTGGAATCTTGCAGAAGGCGCCCAAGACTCTCAGTAAGCCCCTGGAATTCGCCCTGATAGAGCTTGCAGCTCGCAAGGCGTGTTGGTGAGCCGCAACAACGCGACATGGCGCGTGCGTCAGAGAAAAGGTCCTCCCAAGACCAGAAACACGCCAAAACGCCCAGTTCGCGTGTTTGGGTTTGTTCCAAAAATTGTTCTCTGGCATTCTTTTTTTCTGCAAGTTCAAGCTGCGGTGAGACGAGCCGGGTGATCTGTGGGGATAGATGAGAGTGCTGCCAACGCGTTTTCATCGCATCTTTCGTCTTTTCTGAACACGTTGTCTGTTAAACTGTCATGAAAACTCACTTTTTTACAGTTATTTCTACCATCTCGCCTCGACAAGAGCTCGAACGAAACTGACGCGTCACTTCGTCCCAGCTTTTTCAAGGCGCCCAGGCTCCCAAGAAACAAAGCCACCGTTTGGTGGCCGTTTGGTGCTGATGTTTGCTGACAGCCAGAATCCTCG
Source organism: Ophiostoma sp. CBS 140.51 (assembly GCA_029298735.1). Taxonomy (NCBI): domain Eukaryota; kingdom Fungi; phylum Ascomycota; class Sordariomycetes; order Ophiostomatales; family Ophiostomataceae; genus Ophiostoma; species Ophiostoma sp. CBS 140.51. The sequence continues at coordinate 64,143 of JANSLP010000177.1, forward strand.
CCAGAATAGGCAAAGGGCGACTTGAACGGCCAGGCGGACCAGAGGCCGGTGGCTACGGGAACTAGCACGGAAAGGGCAACCGTCCAGGGGCCCTTAGCCTTCGCGTGTGCCAGGGCTCGGGTTCAGGGACCATCCACGTTGAAGCTGAGCTCCAGCTGGAGCTGAATTACCAGGCATTCATTGTTGGAGCTGAGCAACTCGTCGCGTGTAAGATGTGAGAAGAGATCGGCCATCTCATCGTATCCAGCTCATTGGTATCCTATGCATTGTCCCTGTAACAAAGGAAGGATTGACAACCCCAAGAATAGAAATGAGATAAGAAATAAAAACGTCGAGTATTTTCGTGTGAAATATTCGAACGGGCAGGATTTTTGAAGTAAAATAAATAAACAAATCATCTTT